>JAJHUR010093977.1:0-10527 GCA_027495735.1 Lutjanus campechanus | reverse complement strand
GGACTATCCAAATAAATTAGCATTCAGAATACCAGATCTATATATACGAGTAAATATAGCTTATAGATAAGATGTGTAAATTCTCAGCTCATTCCAAAAAATAAAAAATACAGAGAATATGCATTTCTTATGATCTGTATAATGGATCCACTGATATTAAAATCCTTCTTTAATACTAGCACAAATCAAGGTAAAACAGCTGTTATAATCTGAGTCTAATTCTGGCTGTAAATGGTTATATGTGCACAACATATACAGAACATTATAAGTGACAGTCTGACTCACTGTAGTGATCAGGTCCATGTGTCAGTGTATCACTGTTTGTATGCAAGTCAGAGGTTTGTATGCCAAGTGTCCAAATAGCACATTTGCTGCTTTATACATGAGCACCTCATGTGTTTTGACATCCTGTGATTTAATATTATTCATTTTTATGAGGTCAAGTAAATTATATTTGATATGTGTGGCTGATCTTTTCCCCCTTTTCCTATATGTGCATGAGTAACTGAGGACCCACATCTGAACGCAGCATTATAATACAGTCTGTTGATGTATTTTATAAGTGTGTCTGCTGGTTTATTACATATGCAGAGGCATCAGTGCACAGCAAAATGGAAAAATGCATCAATATATTCACAGAAAGGCAGGCCGTAGACAGCTCAGAAAATAAATCTACATCTGCCAGGCTCCATGCAAACAGCAGAGCCATCCTTAATGGTGAAACCATCGATGAAAACAGATAAAAATATTAAATATTCAGACATTCCTTTCACCCAGTATCAAAAGCGTCCAGATGTGGGGAGCTGAAGTTGTTATCATGAAGCCAACGACAGGCATTGAAAGAAATTCCTCTGAATTTTCAACCATATAAAAGTATTTTATGGCATGCAAATAAATGGTAATTTTTGACTATGGAGAAAAAAACATGCCAATAAACCCTATCATTTGGGACTAAAACTCCACAAACAGGAGATACTTTCAATTTGCTTTGCCTGTCTCCCCGCGTTAGATGCTTGCGATTGCCGCGAAATTAATCCATTTAACAATCTGTGGCTTAAATTTGAGGATTTCCAGTTTTTTTAGAATATCAATAAGTTCCAATTGAAGAGAGGATTCTTTTGCAATTCAGGCATGTGCAGGCGATAACGGCAGAGTTGG
Organism: Lutjanus campechanus; assembly: GCA_027495735.1. Taxonomy (NCBI): domain Eukaryota; kingdom Metazoa; phylum Chordata; class Actinopteri; order Lutjaniformes; family Lutjanidae; genus Lutjanus; species Lutjanus campechanus. The sequence goes on along the minus strand of JAJHUR010093977.1, from coordinate 9,369 downwards.
CATGAAGAGAGGCAAAGATGGATTAATTATGCAGAGAACATGGAAATTCTGCTTATCATCGCTTAGCAAAGGAGCCCAGCTCACATAATCAGAAAACGAGGATGAAAAAAAATAACAATGCAATGGCACCTTCCAGCCCATCATCTTACAAGTTAGATTTTTCCTGTAATTAAAAAGTAACATACAATTATATTCATATCTCATATGCAGACTATGAGTGGGTGTATATTAAATAATTGCATTGGGATATAAGGGTTGAAGTTAAAAAAAAAAAATAAAAAAAAAAGGAGAGGAAAAAGAAGTTTAAAAAAATCTTGTCTCACAGGGGTATAGCTCCCCTGGGTTGGATTGAACTACTTAGAAACTGAAAACTTAAATTATCTTTGGAAAGCAAACAAAGACAAAGGCTAAAGAGAGACGACTGAAGCTACTGTATATTTACTTACTTGTGTTTTTTGAAACGTGCTCTTGGTGCATTTTGCAAACAAGAATAATAATGTCTAAAGGCAGTTCTTGGTAAATCCCCTCTGAGGATGTATGATATGGAAAGATATATGCTGCATTTTGTTTCTCATTTCATGTCGTCTTCAGATTTCACCATCACAGTTACGCATTCCAGGATGTCGAGGAGCTGTGTTCAGCCTGCCAGCTCTGTGAACAGCAGCTAATATGTGTTGGGCTTATGCTTGCATTTCTCTTATTCCTTAAAGAGGAGCAGATTAAACTGTTAATGTTGTACAGTAGCTGGATACAAACAGGCAAGAGGTTTAAAATCGCTTTTTCTGAGACACCTCTGGTAAAATAAATAAATAAATAAATAAAAAACATTCTGCATTGAGGTCAAAGGTTAATGCCAGAGCTGTCTCGACTGTGGATGAATCCATTTAATATAAGTTGTATTTACAGGCTTATTACTCTGAAATGTAAAAATGTTGCGTTCAGGGTGAGCATGCTTGCTGCCTTTGTCCTCACATGCTGACAGTCAAATGAAATCTGTCTAAGATCTGGTTAATGAGGGTTACAAGCCCTTTGTGTTGGTTTATATTGTTGAATTTTGCATCTTCACATATCATGTCATATCCTAGCAACGATACTTTGGATGGCATGAGAGCACTAAAAACCTTATACAATACCTCCAGCAGTGATGCTTCCAATTAGGCAAACACGGGGTAGAAAACATTTAAAAGGAGTCATGTTATGCTTTGCTCTTCTGTTTTGTTTTCAAGTCAGTAGTTAGTCAGTTACATCTCAAGTCAAAGAGGAGGAAGTATATTACAGTATGCATTACAGTCAGACAGATATATTGATGGCCTATATTATCTGCCCGATACTGGCTTAGTAGAACTATATCGGTCTATATCAGTATTGGCATGTATGTTGTCCAATATTTTTTGGCCGATGCTATTTGCACCTCAGGCAGTACAGCCAATGTGGCTATTTACACCCAGGTGTATATAGCCTAGCATGACAGAGACAAGCACCCACATGTCCGTAACCAACAATTCCATTTGCACACAGTGTGTGAAAAGCTAGTATGGCTATTTACACCTGGGGTGGAAAAGACAATGTGGTTATTTACACCTGAGTGTATACAGCCTAGCATAGCAGAGACAAGCACCCCAGGTGCTATTCGCACCTGGGGTGTATAGCCAATGGCTATTTACACTCGCAGACAAGCCATGACCTTTTCCTAAACCTGACCATGTAGTTTTGTTGCCCAACCAAGAACCAAGGAGTTTTTTGCTTAAACTTAATGAAAACTGTGACTGAAAATTGAAAATAATATTAATAAACTGTAAGTACAAGGTGCTGCTGACATGTCATTTCACTCTACTCTCAAATCACAGCCTCCTGGGGCAGGATGTGAACTCTACTCTCCCATAGAAAAGCCTTGTGCTTAACTCATTCATCCACCACAGCCTCTAACTGACTTTGAATGTGTTGCTCTTTATAGCTAAAATAGGGGGCTTAGGTGTGTATAGCCAAATAGCTGCTGTGTGCCGATTCAGTTCCTGGGTACAAATTTAGCAAATGCTATTTGCACTCGTAATGAAATAGTCAGTGTGGCTATTTGCACCCAGGATAAAATAACCAATGTGGCTATTTACACCAGGGTGTATGTAACCTAGCATGGCAGAGACAGGCACCAACAGAGCTATTTGCACCCAGGGTGTAAATAGTCCTGGCAGAGACAACCCATGACATTTTTCCTCCCTTGTTGCCTGACCTAGCCAAAATGTGACTGAAAACTGAAACTAATCCTAAAATGAAAACTTTAAATAATAAGTTAACCGAGTCTAAAAATTAAAGGTAATACAGACTTCCAATTTCACACTAGTCTCAAATCCTAGTATCCTGGGGCAGGACTCAAAGCCCACTCACCCACAGGAGAGTCCTGTGCTTCACCTATTCATCCAACACAAGCTCCTGTCTACAGAGAATTTGTCACTCTATTACAAACTAAGGGGCTCAGGTGTGAATAGCTGTATAGCTGCTGTGTACCTATTGTCACCTGGGTGCAAATAGACACTGTATTTTTTGTTAGAAGATAATGTAGATAGTTTTTGTTTGTTTGTTTGTTTTTTCTTTTTTGGTCTTATAGGCAGAATTGTGTGTCTATTTAATACATTTACTTAATGTAAGTTGTTCATGTTTTTTAAGAGTTATTAATCAAGATTAATTATTAAAAATACCAGCGAAAACTTACTGTTTCAGTGCCCTGATGTCTTTTTGGATTTTACATATGTAAATAAAGAGTATCAGTTGATATATATCGATCAGATTTTTTTTAACTCCCTTTTATTGGTGTCACCATCATCCTCAAAAATCCAGTATTGGTCAAGCTCTTGTATGTGATTCAGACTAATCTGAGCTTCTGTAATTGTTCTGTCACATGTTTTCAGTAAATTATGGACCTTGTCCAGCATCTCACCCTGTCTTGACTTTCTGAACTGACCCCAAATAGCAAATCCCTCGCAACTTCTCAAATCAGTCTCTTTTTTTTTCTCTTTTTTATCTGAGATAGCTTTCCAGTTCACTTGCAGATTGTGGCGGCCTTTCAGACGGCGCACCTGTTGCTTGAGCCTTGATTTCGCTTTTTGATCAGAGAGCCCTTTGACAAAAGAGCGAAAGAAGAGGCTGAAGAAGAGGGAGAGGCAAGAGAAAAGATCCTTATCGAATGCTCTCCACCGGACAATGAATTTCTCCCACCATTCAAATGTATCTGCAGAATGCTTGAGTGATTCATTACAGCAGATTCTGAAGTGTGACAATGGACCTCAGAAATGAGTGATGGTATCTTTTTGCTGATTTCATTTCCCTGATCCTCCTTATCCCCCTGGCCTGTGTACCTCTATTAATTAGAAAGTAGGGATTTCCACTCATCAACTGATGGGTTTCATGCTCTGCTCTGTCACAAATCTCCTGTCCACGCTATCTCTCTCCTTCCAACCCATGGCTGCTTTGGAACGTACATACTCCGCTTCGGCTTCAATCTCAGCAGCGAGTCAGGGTGGCTTTGGCGATTCATAAATATTTATAAACCGATTAAGAAAGAATAATAAAGTTATAAGACAGTGGTTGGTTACCCTTGAACAGTGCTGTGGATGACTTCCTAAGGAGGGGAAATGTGATCATCCTTTCTGCTGCTTTTTTGCTGCTGTTTTATTACAAAAATGATTCTTTCTCACCATTTTGAACATAGAAACTGATAGTTTATTATTTTATTATTCACTTGAGCAACCTCATAAAACAATTATTATTCTGAAATTTATAATGATTAGCTGCCATATGGTCAGAGGACTCATAAATATGCAGCCAAAGTGCAGCAGTGTTGTACAGTGACAGCAGGATGATGCAAAGTAGAAGTAAAATGACAAACTAGTGACACTTTAACACTTTTGTTTTGTTGACACTGAGCTCATTATTTGGTGTCCCACAGACTTAACTGCTGAATATGATAAAATGATAATTATGATTGCAAAATCAAGTTTTTTTTTCTCTTAAAATGTATTTTTTTTTCTTTTCTTTAGACAAATATTTGGGAAAGTAATGAAGTGGTATCCATAACGGATATATTAGATTTTCACTACATGATTGTGGTCACCAAGAGCAGTGGTTTTCAAACTGGGGTCCAGGGACCAACAGCAGTCCTTGCATGGATTGCCGGTCATCCCTAGGAAAAGAATATTTTAACCTCTATCGTATACAGTACCTACAGTATGGGAAGTTGGACTAAAAGGGAAGAAATATGGTTGGCCATTTTGATAGACCGTGATTTTTACTGACTCTAGTTTGATCATTCAGACGGGTTTCCTTAAGACAAATGATTTAAGAAACGAAAATGATTTAAGAGCCTACAGTATGGGGGAAAGTCACTTGCAAACAAAGAAATGTGTGTTTTGCTTAGTGTATGTTTTGGATCAATTAGACCCCAGTGAGGTCAAACTTCCTGTTAGACCTCTTATGAACAAAATCTTCTAAAACACCAATAACAACAATGCAAATAGACTTATTTGGAATTTGGGAGGACTCTGAGACCCCAAACAAAAATATTGCTTGATTTTCTGTAGCGAACCTGTGAAACATGTCATTAGTTCAAAAAATCATATTAATAAGGGTTAACTTAATCCTATCAAATATTGGAAAGGACACAATGGATTATGGTAAAAAGGAAGAAAGGTATTTATTTTAATACATTAAAGAATTAATCCCCATCCTACCAACATATTTAACATACCTGGACTACTGACTGGCAGGAAGTATAAACTACTGTTAGAAACAACCATCACAGAAAAATGTTGGCTTATTCTTACTTATAACAGTCTTAGTTATGTAATAAATGTCAGCTGAAAACAAAACAGATTATCATTATTATTATTTTAGGAGAGCTACAGTTAACTTACATATTGTGTAAAACAAAACAAAAAAGACAGAGCACTTGCATGAGGAAATCTGTGTCTCAGACTGCTGCCACCACCCTGATAGAGTGTGATACTTTAAATTAAGACCTGTGGTAAACATGAACTCCATCAATAAATAGTTTCATCTGATAAATCTGCACTGTGCTTTTGACTGGGGCCACCAAGGATCCCAATACATTGGTAAATAGCACTAATTAATTAACAGTTTCTTAATTGCTTAACAAAGTCATGAAAAAATTGGAATGACAGAATAAAGCTGCTCAGAGATTTGACAAAAGAAGGTATATGAATAAGGTTTAAGGAAATAAATGTAGAGCTTGTCTGTCAGTGACCTGTGAATGTATGAACATGATGGAGAGTAAGATGTCGTAAAACTAAGTCAAACAAAACTATATAATTTTTAGAGGCAATGGATTGTTTTGCTTTGTTTTGTTTAATCTGTTAATATACTGGTTACAACGAAGGCACCCAAGTCCAATTATGTTATTCGGGAAAGCACAAATAATGCAGGGGAAACAAGTATTTCTTCTTCTTTTTACACAAGTACTTAATTTCAATATTACTATTACTGTTATTATACCATTATTATAATATAATATAATATAATATTTATATATATGTGTAATATTTTATTACTGTGAATTGCCTTAGGATTAACACATCAAGAAACATAAACGCAGCATCATTGCAATTTAAGATTTTTACATCTTTACTGTAAAAAGATGCTATTTCCAATGCTGTTGGCAGTGAATATTTGGTCATAAACTACTCTGAATACAGATACAAATGCAGATAATTTTGTTGGTTGAACAGAACAGATACTGATACAGATAATGATGTGCTTGTGCGCTTCTCTTGGTTACCACAGCAGAGATGGCAATCAGTAGCCTACTGGCTTGAGCGTGTGTAATGTCTGTTACCTCACATCTACAATTATAGTAAACGTACTCCGGAGCATCGTATGCATTTCATTTGAGCTTGTTTTTAAGTAACCGTTGGATAGTTAATTGGGATTTTAGGGATGTGACAAATCTCATGGCAGTAGTTATCTCCTGCTACAAAACATCTCATAAAATAAAAACAGCATTCACAAAAGAAGGAGAAAAAAGCTCAGCAAAGCAAAAAGGCTATATTTGCTATCAGAGCAAATGACACATTGCGTAGCTCCCAGAGCACCTCTTGCTTAGGTTTTTAGGGACAGTCTGACTCTTGAAAGTGCCATTAATTATTAATGATAGCAGGCACAGCTGAAATGGCCAATTTCCCTGTTGTCTCTATGACTAGAAGGGTGCTTGAGGGCGAAGACCTGCAATTAGCTGTTATATGTGGGTGGCCATTCTAGACAGCATCAACTCTTGTTAGTAGCATGACTGCAGAGGAAAGGAGACTGAACCCCAAGACTAATTATCCTTTCCCTCTCCCTTAAATATGAAGACATTAAAGTTGATTAGTCTTTCTAATTAGGTTATGCTTTTTGATACCACTTGTGTTTTTTGCTTCTGGCTTTTATGTATGATAATCTCTTTTTTGCATACTTGCCTACAAAGTTATTCCATTGTAGTCGCACACACTGGCATCGCAAAAGTGGAGACAGGAGCACATTTGGGTAAAGTCTGTATTTCCACATCCATGTGTTTAATAAATCACTCATTCTTGAGAACGGGGACAAAACCGTATTTTGAGGGGATTTAGATTTTTATTCCTCAGTTATGTTGGGAAAATATATTTTAAAAGATCAAACTCTTGGCTATTAAACCTTGAAACTGGCCAACCTTCTAGTGATCCTATTTCTTATTAATGCTAATCAAAATAATCAAAATACACATTGTTAAACCATAATTCTTATTTAGCTTTGGCTGAGAAGCATATGACACCAATCTTATTTCATGAACTTACCCGTGCTTGAGCAGTACTCCCATGTTTTTTAAACCAGGAAGTGAGACTGTGGTCCTCAGGGTATAGCTAAACTGTTTTATGCCTGATGAAATCATGTTTTTGTAAAAATCTGACGGAGGGCCAACATTTTCATTAAAAAATCGATTTTAAAACAAAGATTATTATAATAGCACATTTTAATACCTATGTTATCAGTAGGCATTGTTAGTTTTAGATTCTGCAAACTTTTAATACATTTTTAAATTGTTTGAAGTTGTGAATTCTTGTCTGGGACAAGAGTGTTTTCTGGCACAGGTCAAGTATATAAATTAAAACAATTAAAGCAAACCAAAGCATTTCATTAAACATGTCATGTTTCATATGACATGGTTTATCTCAGTTCTATCTCAGAATGGGTGAAATATATTTTTTTATTGCAAAAAGTCTGGCGTTTTCGGGATATTCCCGCACGTGAAGTCGTGTGATGCGTCTTGGGAACAAAGGGAACAGTAAGTCGGCTTGTACATGTGCTGAGTTTACAGAGAAACGAAACCACAAGAGCCACTTAACCCAAGATGTTGCTTTCAAATAACAGCTAAATCTGATACGCCAGCCCCTCTCCCCCCCCTTTGCAACGGCACACAAGGACATGACTGGGCAGAAAAAGGAGAGTCCTCATCTGTAAGATTAGGTTTGGCAACTCGACTCCTCTCCTCTGGATGTCAGATCAGCAGAGTAAATTATATTGAGATCCTCTCAGAGATGACAGATGAAATCTGTCTCTTTGGGCTTGACGTGGAGCTGCAGGTGATACATGATATGTGATAAGGCGGTGATGTCACGGCCGCAGGTGGCTCCCACCCCCCCGCCCAACCCCCCGCCCTTGTCCCCCTCCTCCCCCTCCCCACGTCCCCTCTACTTGTGTGTAAAATGGCAGCACTGTGAGCAGCTCACAGAGAACTTTTATCTCTCCCCATCTGTGTGGTCTCAGGCGCGATGATCTTGGACTCGAGCCATCTCAACCTTCATGCCATTTAAGAAAAAAAGAGAATGGGGGTGTGGAGGTGGGGGGGGGCAGCAGGGTGGAGAGAAAAGAGAGGGAGGAAAAGGGAGGGGGTGACGAAGGCTGCCCGATCCTGCTTTTAAGTTTTAGGGCAAGCAAGCAGCTGTTTGACATGTTTTTGTTGGGCGTGTGCCTCTGTATCTAATTTATAAACAGAATGGAGTTTCTCATTTTCTGTCACCATTTATTTATACATATAATTATTTGTGATTTCTTGCTTATTTTTACATGTTTGGGTTATTAAACCTCTGAAATGGCACTTTGAGATTTTTTTTTAATATACCATCTGCACTTTAATATGTTTTTATTTATATGATTTGCATTGCTACACTGAATGTTGTCCTGTCCACCCTGCATTAATAATGTCATTTATTATGTTTGTAGTAATGTCAAAGAAGTTAACTCGAAATTAGGAAATTGGGAAAGCAATGACTGATCAAATACTGCACAATACATTGTGATAATGTTATCAAATTCTGTAAAGAATCAGAGGAAAAGCACTGAAAAAAATATAGATGCTTTCTAAATTCAAATTTAAAACTGGTTCATGCAGCATAATATGAAAAAAAGGCACTTTGGTCAACCTCGGTTGTTTTAAATGTGCTTTATAAATAAACTTGACTTGAGTTTAGATTTGTGTTTCCCAACGCTTGTCTGACTTTATCCGACAACCCAAATATGTTCTTATGAAAGGATGAGGCCTAACTTAAACTACAAATTAACACTATTACATAAAAGGGGATATTGTCACAATATTTTTTCACAAAATGAATGTATCAGTGTTTAGGTTGCTTTGGTCATGTTTGCATTAGGCTGCTAATACCGCTTGTCAGATATTGGACATTTCGTTTATTCATTCTATCCATTGTGTAGCCAACTATGTCAAGTAACGTTTCAAGTGTTTATCTGTTACGTATAACTAACCATTTCAACTGTTTAAGCCATTTGTAAGTAACTAATTAAACAGCTCATTTGTTATTCTTAGCTAATTATTTCAACTTCTTTGCTCAGTTGCAAACTAGTTTTAACACACAGTGGCAACTTGTGATGCTACTCCTGATTCAGTTTGATGGAAAGCTCACAGGTTATTGAACCAACTTACTGAAGACCCGATCCTATTTATCTGTTTATCTACCTCCTCTCATACACGAATATGTATACATAGATTTTTCAATCAAATCACAGTTTTTATTTTTTAGTTGAGTTAATGGGTTGAGCTTCTGATTAACCCCGTGGCAAATGCCGAAGAACCCCTGGTTAGAGAGTGAGTGCTTTAGACGGTTAAGCCTCAAACTACAGAGACAAGGGTAAAAATATCGACATTTAAAGTAACAAGCCTAAAAACCTGTGTTTCTTCCCCCCTATTTTTGTGCAAAGACAGGAGATATGAAGCACAAAAGGAGCAATCAAAAAAAATGACGTGTTAAAAAAAAAAAAAACAGTCAAGTCAAGTTAAGTTGGTTAATGGCTTCACCCAGCGCTGGAACAGAAGGGAGGGTATTTTCTTGC
>JAJHUR010093976.1:0-25291 GCA_027495735.1 Lutjanus campechanus | reverse complement strand
CGAGCCAACATCGCTGAATCAAAAGAGGTGTGATACCGGTCACCGGCTGATTCTGCTCATTTATAATCGAACACACAGAGATGATAAACTCGTGGTTTTATAACAATGTTTTTTATGTGTTCCTGAATAAACAGGTTGTTGCTTCCTCTGATAATTTTAAAAGATCATTATCTCGTGTGATGATCTTTGTGGAGGATTTCTTTCCTCCTGTCTGTCTGTGTTTGCCTGCTTGGTGCACACAGCTCTGTGTCAGCGCTGCAAAAACTGTCCGCTTGTCTCCCTAACTCTCCCTGCGTAAAACAGCTGGCAAATATGTGGAATAAGTTCATAATTGAACACAAACAGCAGTGAACATGTTATGCTCACTTTCACAATACAGTGTATGAAGGTTACTTTCATTCTGGGCATCTTTTCCAGGCGCCGAGTGCAAGAAAGAGCCATGGTGACCTAATGCTGGCTTGTGGCTAGCTAACATTGTCTATATATGAAAATGATGAAAAATACTAACTAAACACTAATATACACTATATACAAAGCAAAATGGCAAACTATTAACAATATGTACAGATCAAACTATAAAAAGTAAAGTTTTTTAACTAACTTGTGGATAAAAAGCCTTCAGGTTACAATAAACATATACTGCAGACGTGACACCAGAGGCTCAGTGACTGACAGTTCATAAAGTGGATATACATCACTCTACATTGTGCAAGAGGAGAATTTAATTGTTTTCTTGAATGTCAAGGTACACAATCACACAATAGCTTTTGTAGTGTTTCTATCTTATTGTTTGTTTTTTCATCTGATGTGTTTTTATGAATGTGAGGTGTCATTTCTTTTTCTTAGTGTGGAAATTATGATTACATGTTCCATTGTCTATTTGTATGTGTGAAATATGTGCAAAACTCAAAAATTTAAGTTTAAGTTATCATAAATTCTCTATCTGAGACTAATAATGATATAAAAGGGAATCTAAGTGCCATAAAGTGGGTTAAGGTCACTATAAACACACCATAAAAATGTATAAAAGTCAGTAATCATTGAGACACCGTTGATGATAAGACTGGGTTGCACCAACAAAGATAAGTTTCATCGTAGTTCTAACAAGAGTTTAAAACTAGAATAAAAATGAGTAAAACCAGATTTAAAATTAAGCAGAGCTCTGCTGCACAATTAAAAACTAATCTCAGTTCAGTATGTAAACTGAAATTAAATAGAATTTACTTGCTAACCAAAATTAAAATTAATAAACACAATTAAATAGGAATTATTATAATTACACATGATCAATTTGAGTGCTGCCATGGGCTACATTGTTTGTTAGCTAGCCATAAAGTCAGTTAGCCTACACATGATGGCTCAGCAGCTGAAAAGATCGTATTTCTCCTCATTTGACAAAAACTTGCGCTGAATTAATGAGAAATATAACCAAACGCTCTGAACTGGAGCTGAAAGTTTTGATATAAGAGAATAAAATTTAATCAAGATTTTGGGTGAAAACTAAACTAAAAGAGAGGTTTAAATTGAATCTGTCTTAATTTTAAGCTAGTTTAAAAGTTTGATGCAATATAATTTAAAGCTAAACCATGAATTAATCAGGTTTAAAAATGAATCCTTGTTAGTGTAACCCAGCCTGAGTGTGATAAAGTCAAACTCCACAGAGACACTGTGTCAAAAAAACACTAAATTATTCACTTTTTTAAGCCTCGGATTTCCAGCTGTGAATGAGATTAAAATGATGAATCTCTCTGATGATCTTATTTTCATTCATCACCAAAATTCGCCTCCAAAAAACTCCCTCATGTTTTAATCCTCAAGGAGCAGAGTCCTCATCGTGTGAGATTATGATATCTGCGAGGTGGGTGGTGGAGGTGGAGGTGGAGGGAGCAGAGGAGAGGTGGGACGTCCTCCTGGAGAGAGGAGGGGAGGACTAACAAGAAAGAGAAGAAGAAGAAGAAGAGGGAGTCCGGGGTTCGGGGAGGACAAGAAGAGACCGCTGCACTGCAAGAAGTGACTGCAAACACCGCGCAACACTTAAAGTCCTACTGCCTCTCCGTCTCCCGTCGTCATGCGTCTCGGCTTTTAAAGAGCGTCCCGGCTGCTGCTTCTGCTGCTGGGGAGAGGACTAATCACCTTGCAGCTGGTGATTTTGTCGGCAGAGTTTCGTGTCCGACCGAAGGAGGAGGTGGATACTTGTACAGGTTTCGGGACTGCGCCGCATTCCTGCCCGGAGCGCAGCGCTCAAGAGTCGGACCCGGTGCGCTCCGTCTCTCCGCTCCGCTCCCGCTCCTTTTAAAAGATTCTTGGATCTGTCCTGGTTGTTTTCTTCTACATCGGGACATCAATTATGCACAGTGAGAACTGCTTTCATCTGAACTAGAGAGAGAAACACTGATACATCGCGCGTTTTACCCCCGTCCTGATTGGATTAGGATTTTATGCCCCTTTTGGCTGCGACCATGGGTAGATGGTGGATATTTGTTGGCGCTCTGGCTGCGATCCTCACCGTCCCCCGTGGGATACATGGTTGGTATTTTTGGTCTCTTTTCTCTAAACCAGTTGTTCGGGTTGTTATGTAGGTCAGGGGTTATCAGGGACCACCATGCACACTCACACATTAGAGCCACAGACCCCAAATGTGATCAGGTCAGTATCATGTTGGCCACTTTTTCGGCACTGGATCATAAATCTGTCCAGGCTGCACACACAAATCCGATAGGGGAGTGAAAGTTGTGGCTAGAATTATCAAGTCCATTGATCCATGCAACAGTGAATATAATTCATTCCTCAAGTTGGCAAGGACGTCCTGGAGCTCCCTCAGAGATCCCTGGAGGGAGTCAGGACCCTGCTTAGGGACCCACTGAGCAGGTTGTTGTTTCCAAGGGACGAGGGCAGAGATTTAAATCTGTGCAACTCCAACTTCAGGGCTTGCAGAGTTTTAAAATTAATTTAGAGTAAGTTCTTTCATATCATATCACTGAAGCTTATTTGACAGGATTTCTGAGTGAGCACCCTCTCTACCAGGGATGGATTTTATAGTATTCTAGAGCTGCAATGATCAGCTGATTGAGAGAAAATTTAAAAAGCAGAAATAAGAAAAATAAATTAAAGAATTTTCTGGTTTTCTTTGTCATTTATGAAAGTGAATTAAGAGTGTTTGGGTTGGACTGTTGGACAAAATATGCTATTTTAAGGCTTCACTTTTGGCTCTTAACTAAACTTTGGGACTAAAATGATCAGCACCTGCACTCAGATGAGTCAAATTTGTCTTCTAATTGTGTCTCCATTCCATAAAGTATTGATTATGTGATTTGCAGGTAAAAAGACATCCAAACATCTGTGTTAAATCCGAGCTAAAAGTTATCATTTTTTAAGGTTTAAATATTTCAGTGACTGTATTTCATCGTAGAGTTAGAATCTGCTTGACATTGATATACAGGCATTGAGACAACTGTGGCATGTATCCAAGATGAATTAAAAACCTTACTTAGTTCAAGTTTGACAAGACGGCTTTAGTCTCTTGATCTGCAAATCACCAAATCAATTTTTAGTGCGATATAAGTGAAGTCGAACTTCAAAGTCAGTTTGAGAAAGACTAAATCAAAGAGCGTACAGGCTGGAAAAAGTTAAGGAACCTGCTTCAAAAATATAGATTCCAGGCTGTCATTATTTGCCAAAATAACGTTGTAGATGAGTGAGACTTTAATCTGCCTCATGGATGATATTTCTGCAGACGCTCACAGCTGCATTTTGACCAACTATAAAGGAGTCTGAACAGAAAAGCAACACTTGCGGTAAACTTGTCTGAGTTGTTGTGCATTTTCACTTTCTTTAAACCCAATCCTGCTTGTGGCCTCTTTGCCATTAAAATATTCATAACGCTGCATCAAATTTAAAAGGTCTGCCCATGCACAGCTACAGTATTCCCTTCAGATGAGTTATAATGCATAAGACGGTCAGGAGCAGAATCTAAAGCAGGTCTGTGCAGCTGTTTCTGAGCTGACCCATTCAAGGTTTCACTTCATTCTTCATATCAAACTCAGGCTCGTTAATATCACAGCCCGGTCAGTACCTGCTGCAGGGAAGAACCAGTCAGGCTTCATGTTCAGAGAACATCTAGAGGGTGAAAGTTTCTCTGCTGACACGCAGCAGCAGACTTTTTTTTTTCTTAATACCAAAATCATTAGCATCCGCTCCTCATCTCGGCATGCATCCAATCTGCCTGGCAGCACATGCTTCAATAAAATTCAAACTTTTAGAAAGAAAGATACTCCTTCGCCTCCCTCTGCTGAGAAGACAGCACGTTGGCGTCGGCAAGCGGAGCAAGACTGTTATAAAAGTTGAAATGTTATTGACATGAAGTTCTGCTTGTGAACTGGGTAGATGATGAGATGAGGAGAGGACAAAAGTTTCAACGAGTCAAGGCGTTTGCCTCACATGTTGCTTTTCTATTCAGGTTCCTTCACGGTCTGTTGAGTGTGGCTGTTAGCATCTGCTGATTTATTATCCCTGACCAAATTAGATTACAGTCTCACTCACCTGGAGATTTGGTTGATAATGACAGCCTGGATACTGTTTTTGTGGGGAAAGTGACTCATACCAGCATGGGTCCTTTTTTTAAAGCTGACAGCATCTCTATGCCATGAAGCACTGATTTAGTGATTTGCAGGTCCATACATTTCAAATCTTCCAGTTAAATTTGGACTAAACAATGTGTTTTAAATGTTTAGGACACATTAAACTGTTGTTGCAGCATGTGAAGCAATTTACATGTATTAATTGCTTTGCATTGCAGATGTGTTCACGGTTTGCAACGCAACTAAACTTTAACTTAATTTTATCGCTCACCTTTAACAACTTTCTTGATAGCTTGTAACAACCTGTTGACTGGGACGTGGAACGGCTTTTCTGGAAAAATTGAAAGGATGTGACGTTTTGCACAGATGCCACATTGACCTTTGGATTGCATGTCAAAATCGCCACCATATTGGTCCTGTCAAGACTGGTCTGTGAAGAAATAGGTATACACAGAGGAGCTGCAGTTTTTCTAGACTGAACACTAGAACGTTCATTTCTCAACCAATTTCAATGAGTCTTTATTTATATTAATGGGCTCATGATTTATGGGGAGTACGTTGGAGAAAAACCTTTTTCCTACTCCATGTAGATCATAAACCCTTGAATTTAATGAGTCATTGAAATTTGGTTGAGATATGGAAACATTTTAGTATTTCCTCTCCAGAAAAAAACACAAACCTATTTACATGTATTTGTTTACAGGCCAGTGTTAACAGGACTGATAGGCGGCAACTTTGACATTTTGCAGCAACGGTCCAAAGCGGTCAATACGGTGTCTACGTATATATGTCGATGGTGCCAGCAGTGTGCAACACTAGCTAACGTTAGCTTAGAAATGGAGTCCTCTAACAGAGAACAAACAACAACAATCGTGTTAAGTCTCATGTGTGTCATGTCACTGCTTTGGCCAATGCCCAGGATCCACACTTGCACCTGTGAGATAGCATGTGTGCGAACATGAGCAACAGGACTACAGGTGTCATTACTAACAACATTACATTTCAATGAAAAGCATGTCCTACCTACGAGTTCGACTGTGGTCACTGAAACAAACGTAAAAACTTTCACTTTTCAACAAACAACATGTAGCCCAGTTTTAAGTTTGGATGTTTTTATCTGTAAATCACAAAATCAATGCTGTCTGGGACACAAACACAACAAGAGGATAAATGTGGCTATTTTGAGGTCAGGTGATCACAAACAGTTGAGCACATGATGATGTACAACTGAAGCAGAGATCCTCTCCAGTAGAGGGTGCTCATTTAAAAACCCTATCAAATGAGTGTTTCTGTGATAGGAGTCCTGACTCTGAGGTGGGTGATAAGGCTGAGAAAGTCAGCATTTATGGCTGATTGTAGAGAAAGAGTTGAAGTTAGAGGTTTGCGTAAAGAAGCTGAGAGTTGCCATGGTTGCTGATAATTTCATGTAGTATGTTATCTTGGGGACAATATTTTAAAATGTTGTCATCTTGAGATATTGTCATCACAACTTCATTATCTATTTTCTTGACATAAAAAATAGTGGTAAAATATGTAGATAGCTCTGCATATTTTCTCAATTTGGATGATGTTCTTTGATGCACATTTCTTTTCGAGGCTGAGAGGAATGAAGCCATGATGAAACTCATTTCAACCGTGATTATCCCAAGCTGATCAGACATTTAAGTCTTGATCACAAGAAAACAGTGTTTGATATCGTAGGATTCCTTTGATTAAGAATTGCTTGTGAAATTTGTCTTTGATACTTGAATATTTGCAACATTTCTTATTTCAAGTTTCCGTAATTCTACACAATCATTCATTGTGTACCAAACCTCCAGTCAGAACTGAGACATTTTAAAGAATTTTCTAGTTCTCTCTGCTCCCAAACTATGACATGCACAGGAATATAAGAGAGAATTTACTCCACAGAGGCATTGCGGAAGTTTCAATCTTGTGGTTAAGATGGTGGTTTCAAAGTAAAACTCTTTAACTACAGCAGTTACCAATTTTTCACCAATAATTAAATTTCAACGGCAATATGTTCAAAACTCCAGCAGCACTTGTTGCATAAAAAACAACCTAATTTTGAGGCCAACGCCTTTTGGCAAAAGCTGAAGCCATTAGCTTGGCATTACCTGAAACATGCTGCTCTCACAATAAACTTGTTAATTTAAGCTGCCAGGTGTTTCCATTCACCTTGGAAGCAGGTAAATTGTGCCAGAAATCTCGACTCGCATGCATAAACAAAATCAGAATATAATACTTTTTTTTTAAACCCACGTTACACTGAATTTAAACTCCCTCCTATTATAGTGAGATGGAATAACACACTCACTCACTCATCTTTGTTGTGTTAACTAATGCCTCAGAGTCAAGAACAGTGTTAATAATTGTTTAAAATCTGAACTGTTAATTGGTTTTTGGAGACTGTTTTCTTTAGCGGCAGCACTGCAGTGTAAAACCACCTCTGTATATCTGCCACAAACTGATTAAACCGCCAGATTATATTTTGCAGTGCACTCTTCTCCCATACAGAGATAAAGAGAGCACGCAGCACCAGCAACATAAACAGACTCGCTCCTGGCATCTTGAGCGAGGATAGGCCAACAACTGTAACTGTAGGCTTGTTTTGTGGACTTGGACCATTATGGTAAATGTTTACCTCTCGCTCCATGCTCCCCCGAGGCGTCTCAGATTTCTCCAGTCTGGTTTTTTTGAGGCTAAGACCTCAAGCTGGGCTGTGGCGTGTCCATCTGTCTGTCTGTGTTTTCTTAACATTTAGCTTTCAAACTGAGCAGAGATAATCATCAGCACCCTGCCATTTCAGTCTAAAGGTTGCATATTTCTTGGCTTTTGAATTTTTCGAAGCCCCAATGGCAACTGTTCAGGGTGTATTGAATATGCAAGTGGGTACATGCTCTATTTGAGGAGTAGGGGGAACTTCTTATTGGACTGACTAGGCGCCATCTTTGTGTCCAGCATCCAACTTAATGGCACTGAATGATAATTAGCTTCATAGATTTTTTTTTTAGTCAAATAGTGCTAGCTTGTTTTAGCATTACTGGTCAGTGTTGAGTTTGTGTGTGTAGGTTGGAGTAACTCTTGTGTTTGTGTCCTTTTTTGTGCAAAATATCATTGCTAGGTGAGTAGTGATTAGTTTTCTGGTGTCTTTGAATATGTTTGATGGTATTGTGATGGTTTGTGATGTTGCCTTTATAAGTAGGAAGGGAGGCCTCCTTTCACAGTATTTATTGACAGTTCACAAGTGTTTGAGATTTGTGTTAAACCTGACGCTGCTTGGTAGCTTTAGCTTTGGAGGCAGTCTTTAGGGCATTAGTTCTGGTAAGTTAAACACATTGTTGAAACTGATCTGATAACCCCAAATAACGATTTGGCTGCACATGTACTCAACTTCTTGGCTTAGAAAAAGAGTGAGGAGATGATTCTTCTGGCTTCAGTCTCTGATAAGTGTTTTGGGTTGGGCGTGTGTATTTTTTACAGGTGAAGTCGTGTTATGGATGGATTTAGGCTCAGCAGCGATGATGGCTGGGCATCTGAGCAGGCCGTGGCATTCAAGTAAAAATGCCAGTCAAGCTACTTGAGCTAGCTAGCTTAATTTAGCCTAGCCTGAGCATTTAAATGTGGATGTGAATCTGACCCGTTTAATCAGCTGAGAGGCTGCTTGAGCAAGGTTGAATTCAGAGGACTGCATATTTAGAAGTTCAAAAGGACTTGGTTGTCTTTTCTTGTCAGATGCTGCAGCCTGATATCCGCTATACTGTAACTCTTCTCAGTCCAGTAAAAAGTCAATACCACGGTGGCCATTTTAGTCCATCGTACTCTTCTCTAGTACAGGCTCAGCTCTATGTTGTTGACCCTAGTGTAGCATAGTATGGACTAACTTCCTAACTTGAATTATGAAACTTAAATATGACCGTGTGTGAGCTGAACCTGACGAGCTGAGTGTGAGATGTCTTAGATGTGTTCAGGCTCACAGTGTTTATTATATCAAACTGGTGATTTTGACTTTTTAAAGCTGCAAATAGTATTATTATTAGCATCCCTGCTCTGTGAACTAGGTGACTAGTTTAAGATCAAAACAGCTGGCAAATTTGATCACTAAATGTTAATTGTCATGAGCGAATTCAAACTGGACCTGAATGTTTTGAAATAATGCATAAGTTAGGAGGTAAGTAAGGTGAATTGTCTCAGTGGAGACCTTTCAGATCAGATGCTGAAACGAAGACAGCTTATGTTCCCAGAGTCCTGTATATTACCTGTAGTCCTCAGTTCATCAAGTCATTTGTTACCAGGGTCTTTTGAGGCATATCAAGCTGGGAAACATAGGAATGACCCAAAAACTAACCTGATTGGTTAAATAGATTTCAATGATTATTGAATAAGTAGAGACTATCAGGCTTATCCAATTGTGACATGTTTCCTGTTGTTGATCTACAACTGCAAAAAAGGGAGGGCTTCCTGAAAAAGAAATGTGTTTCAGTTGAACCACTCAAACTAAATCAAACTTTAACATCTTCCCTGATGTCTTGAGATCATATACTGCACGTATCAGTGACAGTGGAATTTCTTTTAAATATTATACCTTTCAAAGTGTGGCGGTTTCATGGCTCAGCTTCAAGTCAGGGAGATTTTGCATATTTGTTCCTGGATTACTCTCCCTCTGGGATTCACAGAAAAGTGTTGCAGAGACGTATTGACCGCTTTTAGAGTTTGACAGTATGCTGTGATACACTTGACACTAAGGGCTTACAAAAACTCATATCTTAGATTTTGAAGGGAATTGATTTCTCGTCTGCTGTTTGACCCGAGCGTCTGCATGAATTATAATGATAGATTTACATAATCCCTGGCGAAAAATAGTTTTATGTCATATCAATACCAAATGTCCATGACTGGACTCTAATGCTATCTTTCTTTCTCTCCCCCGCCGCCATCTGTCTGTCATCCCAGGAGCTTGTACCTACGAGGGATTGCTGTATGCGGTAGGTGCACCCACTCTTTCTCATCCTATTTCATCTCTCGAGTAACTCTGGTCCGCTCATGGAATTAGGATCTTGTGTCCGTTTGTAAAGTCTAATGGGTATTTGCTCATGTATTATTCACAGGGGACATTACCAGGTTAGTATGACTGACAGTCGAAGCCGCTAAGTGTGTGGATGTGCACAGATAGGTGGTAAAAGGCATATGTATTATCAGTAGGGATTGCTGCACATCCTCTGTTTTCTGCGATGTAGCCGAGAGGATGTGTCTCATCTATAATGCATGCCTCATACTGACTTTGTGGATGATAATGGCGATGAGAGAGCATGATGCAGCTCGGTGGCGGGCCCGGCTCCTAAAAGAAGAGCAGTCGACTCCCGCTGCTCTGCCTATTGAAGGTTAGGCTCTTTTCAAAGTTAGAGAGAAGTTTTTGTGTGATGAGCTTCATTCTAGTGGTTCTGCTGGGTATTGGCGAACATTCAGGGTTTCGCCCTAAGATGTGCTTTTGTTTTATGTTCTTTAAATCCTGCTGCAGGATCTTCATATCCTTCCTTCCAACTTATTTTAATGTTTAAAGTTGTCGTGTTTGGCTTGAGGCATCGACAGACGAGAAATTGCCTTGCTCCTCTGCGCAGGCAGCCGAGGCTCGCCCACCATCATACTTTGAAACATTTGCACTTTGAGAACAAGTTTGAGCTGTGAAAAGTTTGAGACAGAGATAACAGTCAGTGTCAAGGGTGGATATTTCAAGTCACAGTCGGTGGGGACAATCAACATGTCACAGCTAGAGCTACGAGCGACTCAGATTGCACACGGTGAACGTGAACGTAACGAACCAGTTCCTCCTGTGTTGCTTACCTGTTCTTCTGTTGCCTCTTGTTGCAAAGTTAGTAAACATTCACTCTCCTGCCTGGTGCACGGTGTGAGGAGAGAGCGAGAAACGCTGTGCTGCTGCCAGAGGAGTGCTGACTGAGATTACAGCATTCATGGGAATAAAATACAATATAACAGATTTCTGCATGTTGCTCTCTTTTCTCTTGGTGGTCTGAATACCTTGCTAGATTTGTCTTAAGTCACTTAATTCATATATTAAATATTTTGGCAGTAAAAGGAGACCTATGGCTATAAGCAGACAGTGGACCAAACCACTATGAGGCAGCTGATGGGGGGAGACGGAATCTTTCAAAACTTAAAAACGCGTAATTTTGCATCTGTTACAATATATTATAATTTGAATATATTAGAATTTAGCTATATTTATATATTTCGATTAGGGACATGTCCCCACTATCCTGGTCAGTATAGTGTACCAATACATTTTAAGATAACTGTCTTACTGAGAACATCCAGAAAATTGACTGAATCAAAGAGAATTACCATTCTGCACCTCACCGCTACAGTTTGCTTCTTGTTTTTTGTTTGACGTTAACTGTTAGGTGCCGTTACGATGGAAGTTTCTTTCTACCACAGCTACACGAAAAAGCTGTCTGAAAAGTCTCAAATGAAATTATAATTCTCTTTGAGCAGTTTATTTATTCTGTTGGTTGGTCAGATCTTTTTTTTTTTTGTCAAATACTTCTCAATTTCCCTACTAAGAAGATGGTGTGATGGTGTGATGGTGTGATGGCAGAGCACGTTGCTTTAAAGAGCTGCTAATCCTAAAAGAAATACGTAAGACAGATTTAAAGCTGGCTGTTCCTAAACGCATCAGTAAATGTCAACATTTTGGGTTGGTGAAACATACCAAGCACTGCATAACAATAAGACAAAATAAGGAAATACAGGCAGAGAGCAGGGTCTTTGTGGTTGTAAGTGATAATTGAAAGGGATTAATGTATATGAGTCTATACATTGTGTCTCTACAAGATTTTCTACCCATAGGAGGGTAAAGAAACAAAACACTGAACAATTCAAGACATCCAACACCTGCGTAGGTTGTACTTTAAAGTTATTCAGCTGAAAGACATCTCTGTCTGCTTTTATTGGTGGAATCCGAGTTAAAAGGAATGAAAATTTCTGCTGTGCTCTTGAGAAAAACACCACTTGTGTCTTGCAACAACTGGTAATCTCTCTTAAAAAGCCTTAAACATGGTTCTCAGTGGTGGAGTTGTGGTTCCCAGGCGGAATAATGACGAACTCCTGCTTCGTTCCTGCCGTGGTATCAGCATAATTACAGTAAAGCTTAAAAGAGTGAGCAGTAACATACCTACAACTACCTGCAATCCTGTAAACGCACGAGAACACATCCTGCCTCTCCGTGTTACTTTTTCTCCGGCTTTGAAGGGGGATAATTGCTGGAGCGAGGATGTAAAGACAGAAATGGTTCAGTCAGTGTTTTAGGAGGGAAGAGGGGGAGTGGTGGTGGAGGCGAAGGGAAAGGAGGGGGTTTGTGGGAAAAAAGGAGAGGGCAGGGAGACAGGTGGGACGTCTCAGCATGTTCGAACACAGTCGGGAAAAGGCCCCTCTGGAGTTCAAAGTGAAGAACTTCCCCCCCAACACCTGGAGTGGTGGGCAGATAGGAACAAATGGAAAATAATAAAGAAACGCACAGATTAAAGTGTAGGTCTCTCAATAGAAGCCCTCAGGCCTCTCTGTGTGGCTCAGGTCTGTGGTGAAAATAATCATAAGAGCAAAACAGCCTTCCGTCTCACACATGATCAGCTTCCTCTTTCTTCTTTTTCCAGACTTTATTTAATTAGATTTGGTGTTCAGCTTGATTTATGCGAGTAATAACTCTGTCGATCCATGAACAAAAATCATTTTGATCATTTTTCAAAGCTAAATTAAAAAAGACATAAAGGAACAATTATATATATGATATGACAGGCATTTAAAATCACAGGTTATATGCAGATTAGGGCAGTAAAATAGTATTTTCACATACTTTTCTAAGGTTTCTCCAGCAACTGTAAAACGTTTGCAGACCTTAAAATAACCCACTCATTTTTTCATGCATCTCAACACTTCTGTCTTCACATTTCTCGCTGATTTCTTGGCCATGAGTTCAGGTAAAGAGTTATCTAATTGGCTTTTTACATGTACATATAAGTCTGGGCAATATATCAATATTACATCAATGTCATTATATGAGAAAATGTGCTATTTAAGATAAATCTATCGCTGCACAGCCTAAAAATATCATGCTATTATTTATAAGCCATATTCATGTATGTGAAAGATTTATTACTGGTGACAGTTATTCTACACACCATTGGATCCTGTATGAAAAGGTCAGGCGGTCATCTTTAACAGATGGATGTTACAGGCATTGGTTTCTATTCATTTTTAAAACCCTAAATGGAAACTTACCATCATATATCACAACCATAATAAACTGGTCCAGTAGTCATTATTCAGCTCGTTCAAGTGATTAGCTAATGCTGGAAATCTTCCGTGCAAACGCTAATTTTGGAAAAAAAACGGCTTTTACTTTTCCTGCTGCTCACACCTGGAACATTTTACAACACACATTAAAACTTAACACACTTGTACCCAAAGGTCAGTTTAAAACCGTGATTACAAGCTACTGCGCTCCTGAATGCAACTGTTTGAAACTGTGTTCTGTTGTTGTCTGTTTGTTTGTGGTGTTGTCTGTTAAATAATTGATTCATTAATTGTTTATTATTTGTTTTCTTGTTATATTTATACTGTTCCAACTGTAGTCTTGACATCAGTGTAAATAAGAGCACTGCCTCAGTGGTTTCTCGAGATTACAGCAACTGCAAGGAACTTTCATATTTTGTTGATTTTGGAGGCCCTTGTGGACAAGAGTGGTAGTGTTTTCCAACTTAATAATCACAAAATATAACATAAAAAATAAAATGATCTAAATAAAAAACTTCTTGCTTTTGACAGGCTAATGTTGGACTCGCTGTGACTTTGTCTGGAAAAATGTAAACACAAGCTTGCTTCATCTTCAAGGTTTCAAGGAGAATCTGACTTGGTGGCAGGCATTTAGAACAACTATACTGAAAATAACAGTGAACAAATGAATGAATGAATGAATGGATGGATGGATGGATGTGCATGACAAAGACTTCAGACAAGGAAAGCAACAGTGGGAAAAAGTGGAGTAAAGACTGACACAGGTCTTGTATCACTAACGTGGCTAAAATCGGTAAACCATGCTGTCAAAACAAAAGCTGATTACTGACCTGCTGCATATTTATCCAGATTTACAGTAATCAGGTCACTACAGTGCATGTAAACATGTTCTCAGATTAGCTGCATACATAAGTTCTCTGAGGAATCTGGTTACTTAAATGTAGATGCAGTGATTGACAATTAAAGAAAATATTGATTCACAGATGGCTGGGAACGTGGACAATATGGACGCAAGTGTTATTTATATCACAGCACCTTCTCTGTGAAGTCCATTTACCTCAATTATACCAAAGCAAGCAAGTTTATAATGGATCTTTTGACAGCAGCCATATGGGAAACTGGATCAGGGAACTGCTTAAACTTCATCCAGTCAAAAAATTTCCTGATAAGCCAGAAATCTTTCAGATCATCAGACGTTTAGGCAATTAATCATGCATTGCGGTGTTCTAAAACACAGGTTCAGCCAATTTGGCAAAAACAGCGTGGGTTTCAATTAATATTGTCTTTGCATCATTTTATTCTCTGCTGGGATTAAAATTCTGTGGGTGGTGCTCATCAGTTTTTGATATGTATCAAAACAAAACTTTTGTTTTGGTCCTCTTAAACAGATATTGATTGAAAGCAGTGGTGATTTGTACATGTGGCCCTGTGGAGCGATGGATTAAAAGCAGTGAGATACAGGCACTGAAGAGCACGTTTAAGCGAGCACATTTTCCCACAGAGTCCATATCCCACGGCTGCTGTGGTTTGGATTGATCAGACCTTCTCACCGGTTCACTTCCTACTGACAAGCTGCAGATGCCAGGGGAGATGGTGTTTGGCTGATGTTCCACATCCGCGCTAAATCATTCGCCAGTCAGCGGTCTCCCAGCTCCTGCTGTGTAACCTGAGGAATCAGATCAGATCCTCAGAAGGTTGCGCTCAGAGGAGCCTGCATCTTCTGGGTGTAAAGAAAGGTCTTAAATGACGTCACCCTCAGGCCATCCTAAACATCCCAACCTCGTCGGCTAAGACGCTTACATCATGTAGTAAACATGGCTGCCAGTGGAGACAAAAAGGAGCTCTTAAAATTCTTTGCTCAGAGTGCAGGTGTTAGAGAAACAGGAATGGTTTCATCTCAGGATTTGGGCCAGTGATGGCTGATGGCCAGCTCAGTGTGTAAAAGCTGCAAAACTCTCAGCAGTTGTTTATATGTCATGTTTTTGTAAAATCTTAATATGTTCACTAGATCAGAAATAGTTGTCAGATAAATGTAGTGGAAGTGTTTTATCCAGCATTTTTTTTTTTACCCGTCTGTAGTACAGTATCAAGCTGAGATGGATTGTGGGTTATGTGTTCTACATGCGTACTGACAGATTTAAATAACTCAAGACTTATTGCAGCAGTGCAGAGTGCCACCAGGCCTGACATGCTGCTGAAATACAGCATATAGCCCGCAGTGAAGGACAGCCGGGCTCGGCAACATGCAGCACCATGTCCAAATATATCACCTACCCCTCAAGGCTTGAATTCCTGGCATTGCAAGTCGCCGTTTCTGTAGGAATCAAAATGTAGGGCACCTCGAAAATAGCACCATCAGGACGGAGGTCCAGGCAGTAACGCCAAGGTTTACAAGAGGCAGAGCTGAGATTTAACCTAAACGGAGCTGAAGGAGCGTTTATAGTTTAATGCGTTGGTGCCAGTCCAAACCCCTCGATCACACCGGCTCTCCGGAGTTCACTCATTACAACATGAGCTAATTTGTTGATGCCAGGTGTGTCAGTCAAGGTGGTTAGATGTACAGTAACTGCTGTATGTGTTGAAGAGGGTTTAAGTTTGTTCCTGTCCTGACTGGTCCCAGTTTTTTTTTCTTCTTGTCTCATCATTATCTTGCGGATTCTCCCATGATGAGCACTGAGAAGCTTGTAACCCAAAGAAATACTGATAACCAGGTCTGAATTTGTAAAATCTTACTTTTTGATTCCACTCAGTATGACTT
Organism: Lutjanus campechanus; assembly: GCA_027495735.1. Classification (NCBI taxonomy): domain Eukaryota; kingdom Metazoa; phylum Chordata; class Actinopteri; order Lutjaniformes; family Lutjanidae; genus Lutjanus; species Lutjanus campechanus. Next base: position 9,649 of record JAJHUR010093976.1, on the reverse strand, counting down.
CAGTGGTTAGTTTCTGAGCTTATGACCACATTTCCAATTTTGCATGCAACAGTGCACATGTATAGTGTTGACAACAGGATGAACATAGAAGGTAATGAAATTTGCTGCCGTGGACTCAGGAAAAAAAAAAATTCTTTTGTCTCTTTGAACCACTTTAATCCCTCTGAGGTGTCTCAGGGTTGCAGTTGTAGTTGATGTTTGGCCTGCGTATGTGTATGACAGATTATTCTGTTGAACAAAGAATCATACATCATTTCCACTTTTCTAAAATGGCTGCAGCATATAAAACGCATGATAATAAAATAAAAGTGCAGTCATGGTTGCTGAGGGGTTTAAGAAGCTGGGTAAAATAAAAACTTCACTGGTTCAAGTCCACTGTTTGCTTACGGCCTCCTATCAATGAAACCTTTGTAAAATACCCCCAAAATACTTCCCATGATGCCCGGCTCAACCCTCAAGTGTGGCCAGTTGGAACAACTATAAACACTTTTAATTCCTGATGTGTTTGGACAACACTTTGGTCTAACTAATTCTGCCCAAGCATAACCCAACAATCAAAACATGACCAATTACCCCACATTTTCAATTCCAATTTAACGCATGATTAGTTTATTTTCATTAGTGAGAGTTAGGTGTTAAAGTAGCGTGAAGCCTCAGCACTGTTGCTATAGATAAGAGCATTAGCATACCTGGAGCTCTGATGTAGAACGGCGGTTAAATATTTGACTGAAGCTCTAGCAGTTTAAACAGACACCTACCAGCCAATCAGAAACAAGTATTGTAAGTGCCGAGTTAGATCTGAAAACATTCTGGCTACACGCTGTTTTCCCCTCACTCGTCTTCTGGCTCAGTGGATGTGTACTGTGCCACTGAATGACGTCTTGCTAAGCAGCAGCTCTCACTTTGCAAACCATTAAGTAAATAAAAAATGACAATCTGCCAAAGAACAACACAACATTCGTGTCTGCCCTTAGTTCTTTCGGCGCTCTCCGATGAACCACAAACACCAGATTTAAAAACTCTGGGTATACTCCTTGACCGAAATACAGAGACTTACCTGGTGGTGGCTCTGGCTCTACTGTGAACTCATTTGGCAAAAACTTCAAGGTGACCCCTGTCCTTCATTGCAAAAGTCCTGCACCCCAGCTTTAATATCTTCAATATTAATTTCTTATTATTAATCTGAGGAACGCTGATCACTTTTCCTCATACTGTAGGGCCTCCATTCTTAAATAAACCTCCATATGTAATTTGCAGCCCTTGAAATACAGCTTCAGTGTGATTGCACTGCACCAAGGTGATCTCTCAGGAAAATAGTTTTGCAGAACATTTCTAGTCACCGTCAGAAAAACAATCTCAGCAGTACGTCTGATTGCTGCTGCTGCCTGACACGCTTCACAACTTGAGTTTGATGACGCTGACTGAAAAAAAACCCCCCTCAAACTCAAATTAAAAGGAGAGTACAGTCAAGGCAAATACAGTGAGCTCTCTTTTAAAAGAGCCTATCTGTGACTTCCTCTGTGCCGAGGGGTAATATCCTCAGCACGGGTATTCATATCCATCGACATTGTGCCCATTGGGGTTCGCTGGTGAAGTATGACATTAAAAGCACTAATAGGATCTGACTGCTGTTGGACAGAATATGTATATTAGCGGAAACTGCCTTTTCCAAGGCCCCTTGGTGGATTAACGCTCAAGCTGTAGTGATAATTCCTCTGTGAAGACCGGGTCGCCGCTGACTGGTGCTCATGCTGCTGTTTCCCCTGCGGGGCCCTAAACGACTCATGTGATCAGAGGAAAAGCCAAATCGGACCTCATGTCCCCCCCGAGGGTTGAGACATGCACCGCAGGCACACTTCAAGGCTGCAGGAGGGACCCGAGTGCAGGAAAAAAAACAGAAAAATACTGGAACTGGAGGGGAGTACTGAAGGGCAAAAGAGGCAAAAAACAGAATGTGAGTAGAAAACATCATGTGAAGGATGACAGTCTGGGACAAAATGAAGGCTGGGTGTCTGACCTCAGTCCTCTGAGACAGAAAGTCTGTGTCAGCATTTTCCCCTTTCAGCCTCATAAGAAATTCTGGGCAGGTAGGGTCACCTGACAGGAGAGGCGGCAGGGAACGCTGGCCGCATGAACCCTCAAGAACTTCTGACTCAGTGCCTTAGAACAAGTAGCTTTGAACTTTTCTTTTTAAATTATTAATGGCGAACTTTGACTTCAAAATATGAATAATATTCAACTGTTCAGGCCAAGCTGCTGACTGAGTCATCAATTCAATTTTTCTGAAAATGAGTCATAAAATCTTCCAATGTGGTGAGATTTTTTCATGTGTTTCCTTGTTTTAAGACATTTACTATCATAGTAGTATTAGTGGCATTATCTTGACAGTAGTTCTTTATTAATTCAAAGGCTAAGGCTGGTGTTATTCTAGATTTTTTTCTGATTGTTAACAAATTATTGACACTTTTAACACTTTCTAAATTCCTGTGTAGGGGGTCTCAGCTCCAAGCCCACTGGTTCAAACTAAATCTCACATGTCACACGGTTTCTTTCTTCTTTTTTTTTGAAGTCTCAGTAATTTAGCAGAAAGGAGGAAATGGTGCATTTTTGGGGACTATTTTCAGTGGTGGATTAACCCACATTTGGTGCTTTAGTGATTATTTGGGGCAGCAGGGTGGTAGATGTTGGATCGAGTCAAAATGAACTACATTGCGTGTTCATGGTGAAGAAGGAACGTGTCACCCAGTGAAGATGCATCTGGCGTTAAAACATTAGTCACTTAATAAACCTTTGGTGCCTTAGACCGTCTGCCCCAGTATTTTGTGACATATTCACCTCCTCTTTCCAGCTGCAAGATTATCCTGCACTCGAGAGCACTTCATAGACCTGCAGGTCCTTGTGAGTTGGTTGAAGCATGTTTAACCTTTTCCTTCGACCAAATTCTTTAAGACTCACTATGAGATTGAAATATGAGACCAAATGTTTTGAGGAGACTTAGATAACTGTGCACACACTTATTTTTGTGTTTTCCTGAGGGCACGTTTGGTGGCAGATGGTTATTGCTGTGTTATCATGCTATTCTTAGCCGTTGTTTAGTACTGTGGTACAATTGGTTTGTGCAAAGTTAACACATCACTCCCTTGATGCCAGGGGATTGTAAAAATTTAGAAGAGGAAGGCAGGCTTTGGAAATATTTCAACATAATCTTTTATTGCATTTCAGTGAATTTTAAGACCAGATTATGATGCTTTATAACAGTGGTTCTCAACATTTCTGAGTCGTGACCTCCCAGAAAAATCAAATTAAAGGGGCTGATGCCACTGAGAGCTGCTTCCTGGCTCTCATTCCATGCCGCTTGCCATAATACGTTATTTTATTATCCGCAACCATCTAGTGCCTGCCGGATATTATCTTGGTGGTCTCAAACCCCAGGTTTTGAACTACTGCTTTATAACATTGTGTAGCCAAAATGAATGATTCTGTGCAAGTTTTAATTAGAAACCAACAAAATTAGTGTTTGAAAATGGATTTTTACCACTGTGAAATATTTTTTTTCTGATATCATGAACAACAGATGAACTGATGAACCATATTAATATATCAGTATTGTGACTGATAATAGTCACTGAAAGAGCGAGATTTTATTTGGTAAAAAATGTCACAGGCTTGGTTTCGGTTTTGTCTCTTGGAGATAAATGTTTCCCAGTTAATTAAAGATGAGTGCTGATGATCTAGAATCCCATATATTATCTGTCAGAGCTTCAGATTCTTTGGCCTCAGTTTTGAAGCCATTTAAACTTTTGACTCAGTTGGAGTTGTTTGTGTTTGGCACTCAGCATCAACATGACATCAAAAGACAACTTCAATCACACGATCAAGTTCAGTCTGGGACTCGCTGTGCTGCAACTTCAACCGCCACTGTTCAAGTCAGGTCAAGGATAAAGGCTTGTTTTGAACAGCAGACTTTTTTTTTTTTAACCAAGCCAGGCTTATTGAATACTTTCATTTCTCAGATCCTGAATCCTGATTTTTCAAAATTAACCTCGTCTCCACACCCAGCACACCCTGTTCCTGCCTGTTTATCCCTTTGAGAGGTTTTCCCCGCTACTGTGATGTGTGAAGTTTCTCTACATAATGAAACGAGCGCCGGCCGCACTGATGTCGGGAGAATAGGGGCTTTTCAGATGCTCTGTGGCCCAGGACACACAGAAATAGATCATTTGAGGACTTGCCATTCGTGGCTCTACCACATCTGAATTATTAAGTGGCCTGAGGCTGTGAACTGCCTACACTGGCTGCTCTTTTCAAGATGCTTTTAAAGCTAAACTGCATCTTGCATCTTGAATCCCTTCGTACTTTTGGAGCCAGAGCAGCATTTGTTTTGCTCGAGGGAGGAAACTTATAAAGTGCAGTATAGAAACCGTGTTGTTTTATTTTCATGCCCATCACTGGGGCTGGTTTAGATTGCAAAGAAGCATTAAAGTTTCAAGACACCCAGAGATTTGTTCAGTTCAGTGCTACAGGTTACACTTCTTAAAAACCCAGAGGCTTACAGCAAAAGGATTACACTCTGCACATGGAAACGGTTCTTCTACTGCAGACAGACACGAGATAAACATCAGATTGCAAATGCTGAAATTAGGGCTGCAGGTAACAATTACTCATTAGGCACAACTGAGCATGATTGACTGACATTGTGTTGATGGGTGAGGTTAGTAAAGTTAGGCTTGTGTTGTGGTGGGTGCCGGTCATTTGTTGACGTTAGCGGACTCTGTTTCTAAGATAATGTTTGCTAGTGTTGCATATTAGTGGCGCTGTAGCAGAGCTGAAGAGAGGCAAGACAAATACATGTCACATCCTTTGGCTATTCACAGAAAAAGCATCCCATATCCCTTACATAAAAATCAGTCAACAGGTTGATATACTGTAAGCAACCAAGACAGTTGGGGAAGGTTTCATTTTTTAAGTTGTCCATTCACACATTTACAACACCAGGTAATAAATACATGTAAATTGCTTTACTTAGTACCTTTTAAATGTCAAAATGCAAGTGCCTCTCCCCAGTGTATACTGTTTAATGATGTGAAAGTAGCTTGTACAGTTACTGATGAAGTTAAGTAGGGGATAAGAGTGGGTTGTCAGATTGGGCTGATGGGTAAAAAGATGTGGTGTGAGCCTGTGAGAAGCTGGTACCTGGAGGACGTGAGGGGTGGGGGGTGGGGAGGGGTGCACAAAACAGAATACAAAAGGGAATTTGAGAGGACGAATGGAAAGTGTGCAGCCATGTATAGATGGAAAACTGGACTGCAAAAAAAAAAAAAAAATATGCAGTAGGCTTTGTTGGTGCAGACATGTTGCTACAGGTACAGGTGAGAACATGAAGTTTGATACAGGAAGTCCAGTTTGAATAATACATGCATGTGCCTGAAGGTTTATTATACTGTGACGCAGGATTTTACACCTCATTTACCAGTCTGTAAGGTTGTGATAAAAACTAAATCCATGCAACAGAGTAATCTACCAGAAATGTGTGCTCTTAGATACTTTTGATTGGCCAGTGCAGCGTGTTGCTGGATGATGTTGACTTGCGCTGCAGCAGAAGTTGAGTCAGGTTTAGACCCCTGCTGTGCCAACGCAGCAGACTGACTAAAATGATTGAGGAGGCTATTTTACTAGGACAGTGCTAATGTTGCCTTAGGGGCTGGAAAAAGGAGTTATATATAAAGAGGGAAAGCTAAGACAAAAGAAAAACGATGGGTTTATTAGGAAAACTAGACTTTATTTGATTAAAAGCATTAATCAGAGTATTGGAAATTATTTTTTCCATCTCTCATGTGACGACCCCTCGGAGAGCCCTCCTTTTGACACTGTCCCACGGCTCAGCAGTGCTGCCGGGGCTAAATTTGTGCTCGCCATGCTCCCTTGACTGGAACTAAGCCTTTTTTCCCCCACCAGCTCTCTGCAGACAGGCAGGCAAAGTTGTAGAGGACCGGAGTGAAGCGTTGCAACCTTTGGCAAACATCCAGTTGCCGGGCTAATGGGCAAACAAACAAGCTAGCTGCTCCCCTTTCTCATCACCCCCCCTCCAACCTCTGACACCCCATGACCCTCTAGGCCATCCAATGGTGGCTTTGACAGTTTCATCGCCGAAGGTCTGGGAGGTCGTCGGTCTTTTGTCTCTCACTTCATTCAGAGTGTTTGATTCCTGGCTCGCCATTCAAGCCAGTTTGCTTCTTATCTGTAAATACCAGCATGCGGCCCCGAAGCCTTGGTTTGTCTTTCTTGCTCTACTTTTCCTTCTGTCTGTGCCTGCAGGCTCTTGGAGCTACAAGTGTTTATACAGAGAAGTGTTGAACTGAGCCAAGTCTCTGTCCCCAACGGCTCAGACGGCCGTGTTCACACACGCTGCAGATCACAAACTTGCTATCCACGGGGCTCATTTTTCCAGCTTATCCTTGGGTTTCCCTCCTGTTTTCTGTCCTGAATGCAGCAGGAGGGATGAGAACATCTTCAGGGACGGCCACTTAAAAAATAATTCTTTTGTCTATAAGAAAGAACGGAAGGAATTCAAATAGCTACGAAGAATGAGAGCACACATGGACACATGGGAGATTTTCATATTTTGGAGATATTAATTCATTGTCTAGAGTTACAAAATTATATCATAAAAGTTCCATCATTCTGCAAGGCCACCAAAACAGTCTTGTGAATCTGTTAAAGAGCACCATGAGAATAAGAAATGTTCAAAATTTGAATTTCACAAATGAATGATTACACAGTTTATACCAATTTTCCTCGTCCCCCAGAACCAAAACATTGTAATCAGTCCTTTAGCTAATTTGCAAAATAAAAGAACAAAATAACTGAAAGCTACATTGATGTCACTCCTGCATGTGAATTATGCTTCATGCACGTGTGCGTAAAACCTGACGGAAGCACTCAACATTCATACCAGAAGGACTTTGAAGTTCTCACAGTGTACTTCAAGTCTTTGTACTGTCTTTATCTGGCCTGTTGCCTTCACATTCTGGCTTTTAAAACATTTTCAAAAGAAATTAAGACATTTGTTCTTAGAATTGTGAATTTTGAAGTTCTCACCATTACATTTCTGGGGATTTTTGACAGAAAAGTTGCAAGAAGAAACCCTCAAGTTGAGGCTGGAAATACGCAAGAAAGACAAATTTTTATTAATCCGTTTTCAATCCATTAAAGATAAATAAATGTAATTGATTTGTACATTTTATCCCAAGCATTTGTAAAACGCAGGTGGTGGAAGTGAATTTGAAGCGAGGTGGAGAATCAGTCCACTTCAGCACTAAAAGTGAGAATATTCAGTGGAATTTTGATAATTAAAGATCATAAATCGTGTCAACAGCTCCTCTTTGAAATTTCACAATCACCCCCCAACCACTCCTCAACCCGCGTGGCCGTGTGGCACCCCTTCTCCACTTAGCTCTGGTTCTTAAACTGGTTACATTCAAGATTCTTGGAACCTTGGTGAGAACCAGCCCATGTTTCCATCAGTTTTGAGCAGAACCACTGTAATTAAAGATACGCCATCAATGCAATTAGTTGCACAATGCATAACAACCTGTAGAATATGACACGCCCACTTTGGTTTGCACTTGAGATCAAGGAAAACCTGTTATTTTTTGGTTCTAGCCGGGAACCAACTTTTCGGGTTCTGAACTCTGAACTTCTGACCTTTATTTTTGGTCGAAATGCTCTGAACGGTTAAATTAAAGTCAGTCAGTTCTGTCAAAATTGCACAAAGTGCACAAAAGTACATAAAGCAGGTCTGGACCAGTGTGGGTGGACAAGGGGTCTTGGGAGACCTGAGCTGCAGGTTTGAAAACCAGCACCGATCTGTGATTGAATCAGCAAACGGCAAAGCAGTGGCAAGACTTCTTGGCGTGGAAGGACAGTGATGTTCTGGTGGAGGTGGGTCTACTCTCTCATCATGTTCGCTCTCTTCTTCCTCTACTGTCTGCTTTCGGGAGAGAGCCATCATCCGCTGCCAACTGCAGTGATTTATGCTCAATCCGGTCCTCCTCCTCCTCCTCCCCCCGCTGGAGGTTTTTTTCGTCCACTAGGAAGTCAATCTCTGGTCAACCACATTTTCCTTTGTGTCTGGATTATTGATGAAGTAGGTGAGGCAAAACCAAAGAGACTTCAGGCAGAGTGACGAGTTAAAGAGGTTCAGGCAGTAGACAGAATAACACAAACTGTCCATGTGGAGGCACTTTGAAGTAAGGAAGTCACAGCTTCAACGGTCAAGCTTATTTTAGGTTCAGGCCTGCAACTACTGATTATTTTCATAATGGATTTATCTCGGAAATTTTGTTTTCTTTCATGTATTAATCCTGTAATCTTTAGAATATCAGAAATGTTAAGTAGAAAATGAAAATCACAATTTCCTACTTGATTTAAGTTATGGAAAGATCGCAGTCATGGTTGAATTAGACAAATGTTGGCTGAAAAATGAGACAGTGGTGCACTAATCTCATGACTGCAAGAGGTTGCCTGTTGGTTCAGGCAACAAAATCACTTTGGTTAAGATTAGGAAAAGGTTGTGGTTTCAGTTAGATGGCAATAAAGTAAACATGTCCTGTCTTGTGCTTTGTGTCACTATTAACTCTATCCAAGACCATAATCTTTCCCTAACCTTTCTCCCCTCCTATAAAAACATGATGATTTAGTTGTTGCGAGTGAATATTGCCTGAAAAGAAATATATCCAGTACACCTAGATATGTCCAGTTTCAACATTTTGTGTCTTGACATGTAAGTTAATTAACATTTCCTTATTATGTTGATAAAAAACTTATTCCAGGTGACACTTTCCCAAACCGGCTGTATTTGTTGCCTAAGTCTAACTCTACCTCAATCGCAGTTTACGATCCACAACCATGATCCATTGTGGCGTTGCCCTGCGCAGATATTGTGGAAAGAATTTAGAGATCATTTAGACTTATAATGTTGATGTTTCTGTACGGTACGGTTTGTTTTTCTGGTGTGAACAGTCCCCATCATTTTCTGTTGAGTAGATTAATCGACCTATCACTTACACATTAATCAGGTTGCATGAATTTTGGACGCTTGCCGTCTGTGTCAAGGAGTTTTCTCTGTGTTTTACATATTGGCTGTGGTTGTTCTGACTGTTCCTCTTGACACATAAAAACATTTTCTTGACATTTTGACATGGGCCTTTGTTATTGTACCTGCCTTTATAATCTCACATAACAAAGTGATAATTGCCACATCTGTTCTGAAGCTGACAACAGCTGCTAATTAAGGTTCAGCCTACTGTGATTAATCTTTGTAGCTGCGGGTACCGTATAGCTGAGATTTTTAAGCCCTTTATCTTCTACTTAATTATAAACCGAAATCATGTAAACATCCACTGATAAGAGTTTTTCAAACTTTTGTCTAAATCCATGGACAGCACCTCCAAGTGACTGGTGGTCAGTCTATCTAATGTTCCAGAATCAATCAAATGAGCAACGAGTACAAAAACGGACACTCATTTATATGGAAATTTCACCTCCTCTTCCTGATGTGAATAGATAATCAGACGTCTGCGTTCATTCTCATCTCAGACTCTTTTTGCATGTGATTGGCATAAATCTCGAAATCCTCGACAGGAAAAGC
>JAJHUR010093974.1:0-24759 GCA_027495735.1 Lutjanus campechanus | reverse complement strand
AACCTTTATATACATACTATAAGTGATAGATTATGAAGTTATTGATATAATCAATTCTGTCACTGCTTTTGTCTCACTTTTTTTTTCTTCTTAAACTTGATTTATTTATTTACTTTTTTTGGTGTTTTCTTTCTTTCTGTTATTTGCTCTTTTGCCTGCTGTCAGTTCTGGTTTGTTTATTTGGGTGTATGAGGGTGGAGGAAAGCGATGAGGGACCTGCAGATGTAATAATGATTGTATTATTACATATTTGTGCAGGCTTATGGTACAATCTTTGGAAATAAAAAGATGTTGGAAAAAAATATATGTTTCTCACAACAAGAGGTCAGAGAACACACTGCCTGCAGGGTAAGTTTTAATGACACTCAGCATCATTACAGCACTGATCAGTCGTACAGCTGATCCTTTCATATGAACATGCATCACATCACTGTGCTCAGAGAGGACACAACCTGATATGAAATAAGTCTAAATAAGGTGTCGCTGTGGTAGCTCAGCTGGTGGAGTGTGAGCCCCATGTACTGAGGCTGAGTCCTCTGGTCCTGGTTTGATTCCAACCTGCAGCTGCATGTTGGCTCCTCTCTCTCTCTGCCCCCTTTCCTGTCAGCCTCCAGCTGAACTATCATTAAATCCCCCAAGAAATCACAAAAAAAAAATCTAAATAAGGCATCACCGCATCATCACATGTGCAAATCATCATACAACATTTAGACATATCACCATTACCAACAACACCTAATAAAGATGGCTATTGTCTGAAATGTTTAAACACGTTTTACTTTTGACATCTGACTTTGAGCAGATTTTCATACAAACACATTTTGTTCATTTAACCATGAGGAGGAAAAGCTCTAAAATGTTTCCTAAACACAAGCACTGCAACAATTTTGTCTATAAAATATTCTAAAAATCAATAACTTAGTAACAAGACTCTGAATGTAACTGACACTTGATGTCAGGTTTGGACACTTTGTTAGTTGGTACCAAAACATTATTGTATTGAGGTTGAATACTTGTTCCTAAAACCAACACACATTAATAAGGTCAAACACTCTACAGCACAGTACCACTGATGGTGTTCAACAAGGTATCTGAAGGCTCATCTGAACAACAGACAGATGACACTTGAATGCACTCACAGTTAACAGATTCAACCTGCTGAAATAAATGAGTCCATGGAAGACTGATGATGTGCAGTCACATTTTAAATGTTATCAGTATGGCTTTGCATAGATGAGGCTGCATGTGGCTCCAGATAACATGGCTTTAACATACCAGAGATCCAATACACACTGAGGAGGCTGTTTCTGCTGCTGTGGAAGGTTTCACTTCCAAAATGTGATGGAAGACCTGATTTAAACGCAGCTGAGCTCTGCATCCTCACTGCTGCACTGCTGCCTGCTCAGACTGAATGATATGTAAAAAAATAATCCTATTATTTTGACAGATATTGTGACAAGACTCACAATTTTAGAGGGAAGGGTACATTTTGCATTTCATCTTCACTGGAAAAATACAGACATGTGAAACAAGCATGTCCCTTAGATGGTGAGAATATATGTAGACTGGGACATCTATGTTGTACCACAATGATTCATTAACTGTATTACGGTGTGTTGTAACACATTTTATCTTTGTCAAAAAATTGCAGCACCTGTGATTTGAATATTGCACTTAAAATATTTCAATTAGTTGTTCAGCCCTTCTTGTCCACACCTAACTCTCTCCACCTCCCCAGCCTTCCCCTGTAGTAGCATTAGCTGTAATAACAATTAGTTAAATGTGAATTTGAATGATATCAATAATAGTTCATGTTGATTAATAAGCTGTAGCTCATGCAAAATTCAGCAGCCAGAGTTTTAACAGGAACCAGGAGAAGAGCTCACATTACTCCAGTTTTAGCATCACTCCACTGGCTGCCTGTGTCACTGAGGATTGATTTTAAAATTCTTTCATAAGTTTTTAAGGCTTGTTTTAAGGCTCTTAATGCTTCATCACAGAAACAATGATTGCTTATCTGAGTATGTTCTAAACTGCCTTCTTAGATCTCGTGGTGCAGGCTTGCTCAATATTCCTAAAATGAACTACAAAAAGCAGAGTGAAGCAGCCTTCTGTTTTTATGCACCAAATGTTTGGAACACACTCAGACAAGCAGCTGCTCAAGACTCATTAATTTGATCTTTTTACTAAACTTTTTGATATGTCTAATTTCTAATTTCTTTTTTTTCTTTTTTTAAATTTTGTTTTATGTTTTTATCTAAAGATTGTTTTTACTGTTGCATTATTTTATTTTATTTTCTCTGATTTTATTTTTTCCCTGCAAAGCACTTTGAGTTACATTTCTTTGTATGAAAGGTGCTGTGTAAGTAAAGTTTATTGTTGTTGTTGTTAAACGTTGTGTATCTCAGGCTCGGCTGGGGCGTGTGTGAGCTCAGGGACAGTCTGTGACAGGCCTGCTCACATTTGTTTCAGAGCGTCACACGGGCATGAGTACCAGTGTACAGCTGAGAGGCTCCAGAGTGACTGACAGGTGTGTTATGGATGATTCAGCTCTCAGCTGAAGTTTTGAAATCTCTGAGTTAAAAGTCAGTGAGTCCATTTTTAATCTTTAAACTGCTGTGTAAATATGGCTGAATGAAGTCTTCTCCTGTACAATAACACAATATAATACTGAAGCCGTGTGTCCTGGACCTCTTGTGTGGACATGTCCAGAAGGACCTGACACACTGCTGAACACATTCTCTGTCTGGGTGGTTACTTCCTGTATCCTGTGGATGGAGGTAGTGTGTCCTTCTCCAGCATCTGCAGAGTCTGACGGACTCCCTTCTCCACCCTGCGGAAGTGCAGCCTCTTCCAGAGGCTCTGCTGCTGCTGCCGGCCCCACTCCAGATCCCTGAGGAACACCTGCACACGGGGATACAGTTACATACAGTTACTGTAGATACAGTTAGAGGGAGAGGGAGAGAGCGAGAGAGAGGATGACACACTCTGCCAAGCTTGCTCACTGCTTCTTTCTTTCTTCTTCTTTTTGTTTGCTTTGCTTTAAATGTTCAAGTAACAAAAAATGTCAGGCCAAAAGCTCACCAAATTGGCAGGTGGGTTGCAAATTCCACCCACCACTCAGGCAAAAAAAAAAAGAAAAAAAAAGACACTTATTGACCCCCAGGCAGGGATAATTTGTAATTATCTTGGAATAATTGCTGTTTCCAATTATCTTGGAAACAGCTGGACGTAGACTCAAATTCTGTCTGTATCAACCTCTAAAGATCATCATCATCATCATCATACTCTTCACACTGGTTGAGTCCTACTGAGGAGACAACAGACTGGTGGCTTCTGTTCTGCATGTGTGTTTATTTGTGTACCTTCAGCTGCTGCTTGACACGTTCTCTGTCCCAGGAGGAGGCGTTCTCTCGGATCACGCTGAGGATGGGGTGCCAGTCCTCTGAGAGGTCCGAGCCTTCAGTGACTGAGGCCAGGACCCTGACCCGCCGTCCGCTGCGGCTCTTTGGACCACCGCGGACATACAGGGACTGTTTCCCCACGTCACTGAGAGGGTTCAGATACAAACTGTACAAACACACAAGACACAACATCAACACGGGAACATACTAACACTGTAGTGACACCCTGAGTGGATTACATGTGTAACAGTTACTGCATCACACATGAAGCCTTGGTTTCAGATCCCAGCAAGAGCTTCTCATCAGTATTCATGTTCAGTATCCCTGTGTTGGTTTGCTTTTGTTAAAAGTTGGAAGTGATTTAAAGGGTTCTGGGTGACTTTCCAGGCCCTGCTCCAAACTACATCTCATTCCTTTAAACAGCAGAGACAGCAGCACTGAACCCTGGATGCACGGCTTCTTTGATTGTTGTTAACAGAACCATGATCACCAAACTATAGTTTGCAGTGATGTGTTGATTTATCATGTGTGCATGCTTTCTCTCTCAACCCAAGATAATACAGTCCTAGCTGTCATTTTTCATATGAGTGCATGAAGGCAGACTGTGGTGTTGCTGTGTGTGTCTGTGGCTTTCAGAAGCTACATGAATAAGTGCAGTTGTGGGTGAGTGAGGAGCAGCTTACTGCACAGTGTGGATGCTGGGGTGTTCCCTGCAGGCGTCCACCAGAGCCAGAGCAGCGTTGTCTCCGATGTTGTTGTAGGCCACGTTGAGCTCCTGCAGCGGGTGATTCTGGAGCCTCTGAGCCAGCTCCAGGGCCCCCTGGTCCCCAAGCCCAGTGTGCATCAGGGACAGGTGGGACAGGGACTGGTTCTCTGGCAGTGCCTCCAGCAGGGTGAGGGCTCCAGATTCCAGCAGAGGGTTGTCACACAGTCTGCACAGCACAGTAGAAGAATGAGACTTTCTTGGTCTTCTACTCAGAACACACTGAACATGTAAATGGTGACAGGGGCCTGATGTGACACAGATGGGACTGTGGCTCATGTCTGACAAAATGTCTCAGGAGAGTACAACTTTTCAGGTGAGTTTTACATGTTTTTCTGTCTTTGGTAAAACAGAGGAAGTTTAAATCAGAGGGTGTACAGTTGTAGTTTTCTGTTTAAAAAGAAAAATGTGGGTGAGAAAGTTTCATTTCTTAACACTTTGTGAGTTTATTTTGTTAACTGGACATAAACACACACAGTGTATGTAACGTTCAGCTGAGACTCGCCAGATGATGGGCTGATGGTGACCAGCCAACCCTAGTAGATTTTTTTAAAGTGGTTTCTCAGAGGCCCCCCAGCTTTACGGGAGTACCTCTGTGAACTAATAATGTGAAGCAGCAGCAGCAGGAAATGAGCCCTGCTCTGGGAGAATAAGAGATTTGTCTGTTGTCAGTCAATAGTTGTACCACCATGATTGTTACCATGGAAATGTTATTTGTTCTGAGTATGGTGGCAACATTTTTAATTGTATATTTAAATACTAGTATGACAGGTTTCTTATGAAAGGTTGACCACAGAATGTCAGAATGACTGTTATTATCTCCACCAGGTCTCCATCATTAAACACCATGGTTATGATGCACTTTTTACTTTATTTCACATCACAGCTACGAACAGCAACAACTGGGAAAATCCACAATAACTGATTTACACATTCAGTTCATTATTTCCATTTGTGTCATTAATGTCTTGTGTGTAACGTTTTGTCAAATTTAGTACTTTAGATTTTATATTTTCTAATTCTTAGATATGTGTTTTTTTCTATTTTATCTTTATTCTATTCTATAAGTATTCTACTGTCACTCACTCCATTTTCTATCTGTACTATTTGAGCTGCTATAACATGCAAATTTCCCTGGTGCTGTATCAGTAGAGTTTATCTTATCTTATCTGGTGCTGAAACTGAACATAATCCTACATCAGTTTTGTTTTATTAAAAAACACAAGAAAACCCAATGTACTAATTTGGGGCTGCTGTGGCTCAGGAGGTAGAGTGAGTCATCTAATAATCAGAATATTGGCAGTTTGATCCCTGGCTTCTCCAGTATGTGTGTCCCTGAAGATACTGAAGTCCAAATTGTCACCATCAATGTGTGAATGTGTGTGAAATTGTGTGAGCAAATGGGTGAATGTGACTTGTATTTGTGAAAGTGCTTTGAGTAGTTGAGATAAGAGCACTATATAAGTCCATTTACCATTCACCAGCTGTCAAAGGACAAACCTGACGGCAGGCAGAGTTCCAGCATGCGAATACGTGTTGGTCTTTGGACTCCTAGGCTACAAAAGTAAATAAACAAAGCTGTTTGCTCAGCACTTGATGGGTTCTTGAAGGTTCTAGGCCACATACTCAATGCACAGAGACTGAAGAACTGTGTTTCAGGGACAACTCACAGCTCATTTTTGTCCTGGAGTTAATCAGGCACTGCTGGACAGGCTCCAGCTGCAGTATTAAACTGTGCCTTTTGTGTCTTTTCTCATTTTACAGTATTTAAACATTTTAAAATCATCTCAGAGAGCAGAGCTGCTAGGAACCTACTGTGTATAATTAAATACTGTGTGAATATTCCATAATAAAAGAGAGCAGCACAGTAGAGAGAGGCTTCCACTGCACACATACGTAAAAAAAAAACCCAACAAAGACATGAATAAAAGTGTTGAGTGTTGTCTTACTGTAGAGATCTAATAGAACTCTTGGGGTCTAGTAGCAGATCTCTCAGGAGGATGCAGGACTCAGGACCCAGGCTGTTAAACTGCAGACTGAGACAGACAGAGACAGGCAGACACACAGCATTCACATGCTAGACGAGCACAAAGTCATTCACAGTTTTAAAAAAAAAGCATTTAAAGCAGTTGAGGGGCTGTGTTTATAGTCAGTCAATGAGGGTAGGCTAAATAACACAAACACCTCACCAAAATGATCAGAAAGTTGAATCATCAATCATGATTGTAAAAAAGGATGATACAAGGGGAGGAATTATCGCAGAAATGTTGGGTTAGATCTTAATAATAAACTGGCAACCTGGTGTACTGTCATCTTTGCAGAGCTGCACTGATCCTGTTTCAGTTTGTACCATTAGAACCTGCAAAGTGTGAAGGAGACAGGTCTACTCACTGTTAGGCTCAAAATATATAGTTTACATAGTTAGATTTTAAAGTAAAGTCTCAATCTACAAATGTGTGCCTGAGGAGATTTACACATTGCCTTAAAATGAGAATGCTTGAAAAGAGAATTAAACTATTTTGGGAGCTTTACAATTTGCAGACCTTTCTCCTTTGCACACACAATATTTTTTGTCTTGCACATGAATATTTTTGCCTGGATGTGTGCACCTTTGTCCCTCTGCAAACATTACAACTTCCCAGCAGGAGAACAGTTTTACAGTTTTTTACTCCTGGAAGGAGGGAAAACAGGCAAACTGGTGATAATTCCTCTGTCTTTTTTAAATATCTAACAGTTAAGTGCAGTGGATTAAAATGAATGTGCAGAGAGCATGAAAATACTAATCTGAGAATGACATTTCAGAGTGCCACTCTGCTCAGGGTGAGAAGAATAATAAGAAAAAAAATGGCCTAATTCTCTGATTTCAGCTTCTTTAATGTGAATATGTTCTGGTTTCTGTACCTCCTCACTGACAGTTTTCACCAGAGACACAAAATGATCAGCAGATTGATTGATACTACAAATAATCATCACAGAAACCTACTTTTCAAGTCCAAGATAACATCCACAATTGTCTTGTTTTGTCCACAACTCAATGATCTTCAGTTTACAGTCAGTAAAGAAACCAGAAAATATTCACATTTAAAATCTGAGAATTTGGACTTTTTTTTTCTTAAAAATGACTCAAAGCAATTAATCGATTATCAAAATAGTTGCAGATTAATTTATTAACCAATGATTAATCTGTGGCAGCAGCACTTCAGTTCAAATCTAAATAACTGTACCTGCTCACAAGCTTCACTCAGCAGCAGGACTCGGTGTCTTGTGAAAGCTACAGTTTGCAGCTTTGTGTCAGGACAGATTTACTATCTGGATTCTGATCTTTGTGACCTTCATGTATCGACTTAGCTACGGTTCAACAAACACTGATAAATGAAATGTGATACAGAGACATCTAACTTCTTAAAACTGGAGTAGTGGCAGTAGTTTCACATCTACAATCATCAGCACCAGGCAAAAAAACAAAACAAAGCTATGAAAGGCACTACAGTGTGTGATTTCCTGGATGATGACAGTGGCAGTAAACAAAGTGGACATGTCTCTGCATGCTATCAGCGTGTCCCAACTACAAATACTGTGTGGTAGATTCTTTCAGATTCTTCTCACACTAAAATGCTCAGAGTGACATCCAGGAAGTCACAGAACAATAGTTACCTCTCTAACTTCTATTCAGTTTCATTCAGTCATCTTAGACTTTGTCATCATTTTATGGACCAAACAACTGATCGATTAATTCAGAAAATTATCAACAGATTGATCAATAATTAAAATAATCATTACAGGAAAGACTTGACAGGCTTAATTAATCAATTAATCCAAAAGGTAGGTAATCCAAAAGTAATGGAAAGTAATCAAGTTACAATATTTTAATTTTGTGAGACTTGGATTATGTTACTGACTATACTGTTTAGTAATCAGTAACTGTATTGGAATACATTTTTAAAGGAACCCTCTCAATGCTGTGTAACCAGGTAATTCAAGCGAGAACTGTGGCTGGTCACAGAACCGGACTGGAACCTCCAGCAGTATCTCAGCAGCTAGCTACAGTTAGTGTGTGAGGAGACACATCCACTTGGTTTACTGTCACCGGTAGTCAGGAATACAAACAGAACACATCTTTCTATCTTGTTATTAAAGGATTGTCACTGCAAACCATAACAGAAGAGTGACTGAGTTTGTCTCACTTGAGGTTCCGTGTGTGTCTGAAGGCAGGCCACAGCATCTCAAGCATCTCATGAGTCAGCAGACATGAGGACAGGTCCAGCACTTCAAGATGATAACTAAAGGACGGCAACATGACACATTTTTAATCATTCTATTACAAGATTAAACTCTAATTCTGTGCATTTCACATAAAGACACTGTAATTTTGCTATAATCCCTGCCAAACAGTTTAAAACTGCTACAGAATAACACACTGCTGCCATTTTCAACAACTACTTTACACAGCTACAAAGCACAACCCACAGTTTACCTTGCAGGGGCGCATGAGAGCACAGAACTGAGAACGAAGCATTTGAGTGACGTCATACGAATGTTGCTGAGGCGGATGCTTCTGATCGATGCTAGAACCTCTGCAGTCAGTCTGGGGTTCTGAAACTCGTACAGGAGGACCAGCAGATCCATCAGCTCCTCTGGTGGCTGTGGCTTGCTGATCTCTAGAATTAAATAAGACAAAAGATCACGTTATCCATAAGGGGTGGGGAAAAAAAAGAATTCTCTTAAGTGTGATCTATATATTTATATATAAATAAGTAGTGCTCAGACTGTGTAATATGTTCACAAACAGATCCTCACTTGCTCAACATAAAACGTGTGTTCAGACCTTCAGGCTTATATTTCCTCTGCTCTGTGGAAATAAAGTAATAGTTGCTGATTTCACAGTGCTGACTAAATCTATTATGCTGACTTCAACACTGCACACTGAGCAACAATCTCAAACTCAATCTAAAACTCAGACTCAAAATTCACAGTTTCAAAGTTCAGTTTCCTGTGTGAAGAGTTTATTTAAAGGCTATTTGTGCTGTTTGCCACTTTCAGGGGCTCTGTTCACTTTGGCCAAACATCTTGTTTTATTTGTTTTTTTTTTATGGCACTGGCTTGATGAGCAGGAACAGCTTAAGCTTAACAGCTACTGCTTTTATGTGCAGTATAGTAATGATGCCACTGAAATGAAACTCAAAGACTGATATGTGATGTGCATTGTTTTCACAAAAATGAGTCATGATATAGAGTCTCTACAAGTATATGACTGAACTTTTTCACATGGTCTGGTGTTAAAAAAACTAACAAAAATCACAATAAATCATAATATTGAAAGACTCTGACAGTACTTGAAGAACTGTACTACATATCAGATCATCGAATCGGGAGATGACTGTCAGTTGTATTATCCATAAAGCTTTCTGTCAAATCTAGACAATTCAAATACATTCAGGCACTAAATTCCTCCAATCTTGTCTCAGGCAGAGCCCAAACAAAGATTACATTTAATTTCATTAGATGCCTGCATCCAAAGCAACATACATCTGAGAGCTAACATAACACAAGCAAGGATCCAGTCAGGAAGAACATGAGGCATGACCAAAGTTTGAGTCTGAGAGAATGTAGGTGCTGGCAGGTAGTGCAAGAGGTAGTGCAAGAGGCAACGCATAGAATGCATCGGATTTAAAATTATGTGTGTGTGTGTGTGTGTGTGTGTGTGTGTGTGTGTGT
This sequence comes from Lutjanus campechanus, assembly GCA_027495735.1. Taxonomy (NCBI): domain Eukaryota; kingdom Metazoa; phylum Chordata; class Actinopteri; order Lutjaniformes; family Lutjanidae; genus Lutjanus; species Lutjanus campechanus. The sequence goes on along the minus strand of JAJHUR010093974.1, from coordinate 14,877 downwards.
GTGTGTGTGTGTATGTATGTATGTATGTATGTATGTATGTATATATATATATATATATATATATATATATACACACACTACTATATTTCTACAGTGTAGATCCTGCCAGATGTCTGTTATGTTTGATGGTCTAAATTGTGCATGTTCAGATTGTGTTTTTTTTAATGTTTTGTAGTGTTTTTTTTGTTACCCTCCATTCCTGCTATTTCCAGCATATTTACATCATATATTATACACTGCTGTGTCCCTGTTACATAAATAAATAAATAAATAAATGTCAGTGCATGTGTAATGTTTTAAACAGAAGTTCAACTTCATACATGAAAACTATGTATACTGTAGAAGACAGACTGAAGGGAACATGTATGTTACCTCTGACCAGGTACTTCCTCAGGGCCCGTGTGATCTGGGACACAGTGCTGCTCTGAATGGTGCAGCCAAGTTGCTGAAGAAGGATACGGTTCCCATAATGCAACAGTCCACCCATGAAGATAGGGTAGAGCTCAAAGGGCTGGCCTTCCGTGAACTGCTGTGGCTGCGGGCCATGGACTCCCAGCAGGCTTTGCTCTACCTGATCCAGGACATCCTCGTTGTAGCTGTCCTCGGTGCGGAACATCTCGGCAGCCATGGTTCTGGCAATGCTGCCTTTGCTGCGGCTGCTGATTTTCATGTAGAGTTTTGGGAAAAGCTTGAGGAGGTTAAATACAGCAAAGATCCTCAGGGGGATGAACTTAGCGAGGATGTTGACGAGGGCGTTTACATCCTCACTGGCCTGACCGATGGCAACAGACACCTGCTTGGTCAGCTTCTCCAGAGCTGATTTGTTCTCTCCAAGAACCACATAGAGAGCCGCCAGGTACTCCTGCATGGCCGGGACAGCGAACACATACCGCCGCTCATCATTCTCGATGGCATCTTCTGGTAAACGCTTCACGCTTTCTACACAGGGAGCCAAGAAGAAGTCAAGCACGTCAGTGCGGAATACGGCCAGCTGACGGAGCTCCTCATCAGTCTTGGTCTTCCCTCCGATCCACTGCTCCAGCTCTTTCTCTGAGAACGACGTGCGTTTGTAGGTCACGCCATCAAATGCAAGTTTACCAAGTGTACGGACCACATACAGCATGAGAGAACTGTGGAGCTCCTGACTGGCCATGTTTGTTCCTGTCCCTTTGGCCAGCACCTCACCCCCAAAGTTGAGCCTGAGGAAGCTGGTGTATATGCCGGTCAGCGTGCGGATGGGCGCCTTGGCGTCTGTGAAATGGAGGAAGTGTAAGGTAGCACATGTGAGCCAGCAGTACGAGGGGAGGAAGCAGGCTGTGGCCAGCTGGCTCTCTCTCTGGAGGTTGAGATAGAGCAGCTCTATGAGAGCCTGGGCCTCGTGGTTACGTGCAGTCTCCCCGCTCTGCTGCAGGAGGCGGCTGGTGAAGTACGCCCGCTGACGGTCTGGGTCATTGAAGCCACAAATCTGTGCGTAGCGACTCACGTACTTCTGAGGGATGCGGTCCAAGGCAGACAGTCTGGTGGTGACCAAGATGCTGGCCTGGGGAAGATACAGCAAACAACTTTCATAAACTGCAATCACAAATATTGAAATTATGTAGGATATTGGATTTTTGCTGCTATCTGACATCTTCCAACTCATTTTGGCTGATAGCCAATATAGATATATACACATATTTTTCCACCTAATTGTAGAGAACATCAAGTCTTTCCGGAAGTGAATCAACATATTATTCTGCCTCTTCTTATCATGATGGCTCACCAGACATAAAATACAATGCTTTTCACCATGGACACATTCACTGGGCAAAATAAGAAAACTACAGCTGACTTGAGGTGGGAGTCTCTTGCTACCTCACAATTCCATTCTGATTCACAGGGCTACAATTTGATGATAAAAAGATTCTTGATGCATCAAAATTCTAAAGGGGCCTTCACGTGATAAGACATTTGTTCCAGACTCACTGCAAGGTAGGGTGCAGAGAGGTAAAGCACAGTGCTACAACTGCTACGTCCTGTCTGCCTGGTTGTGATGGCCAAGGCCACACAAAGGGACAGTTAAAGGGGTAATGCTGTGCACACACTCACCTCACTTCTTTGTTAAGTACACAGGTTAACTTAATTTGCAGTCAACCACACCCCAAACAATTCATGTCCACACTACACAGTTTATTTGATTTATAATTTCTTTATTTCCCTTTAGCTTTACACTGTTTAAATGGAGCGCACACATTTTCACATTGTATGGTTAAAATGAGTAAATTTTTTTGACGTTCTATTAATTATTTGTTTGTCTTTCTTTGAGTTACCATGCTGGTGGGAGGTATCATCATGGAGAGGCAAAAGGTGTGGCCAAGGGGCAGAACCTGTTAAATCCTGTGGCCAGCTAATCAGGCCATACCATCTCCAGCCATTTCAGAGGGGGATTTGGGTTTAGTTAGTTTTTCCTTTGTATTAGTTTTAGTAGATGTCTATTTTGTTTCCCCCTTTTGTGTTAGTTGGTTTGGCCAAGACAGTATATACAGGGTGTCCACAAAGTCTCTTTACAATTTAAAAAATTTATTACAAAAGCAATTAACATATCTCATCAATCAGATTTGTTCCATGTACTCAGTGGTTATCAAAGTTTTTAATCACACTGCATTTGTGTATTTCAGGTACCCTGTTGATGAAATAGGTTCTGTTAAATAAACCCATAAAAAAAATGTTTACTCCTCAAGAAAAGGCACAATGTGTATCGTTGTTTATTGAAACAAAATGTGCAGACTCAGTGAAACTACAGGATTAAGTGTGGAAGACATCCACCGTCACGTCCGTCAATTTGTGCAAAAGATCACTGAGGCCATTACCACCATTGATGAGGCTGTGCTACAGCGAACATGGCAAGAAATCGAGTACCGTCTTGATGTGCTTCATGCAACTAATGGTGGCCATATAGAGGTGTATTAAATGAAGCAAAAAAACATCAATATCTACTTTTCATTTTGTAATCATTTCCACAGATTTGTCTATTCATTTGCATTTGTAATAAATTTGTTAAACTGTAAAGAGACTTTATGGACACCCTGTATGTTCCCTCGTGTTTCATTTTGTGAGGTCAGTTTGTTCAGTTAACACCCTGTTTTGTTGCTGTTATTTTGAGTAGAGTTATATTTTGTTGACCTCTTTTATAGGCCAAGATATTGAGTTCTTGGTTTATACTGTTTTGCATTTTTTTGGGTAAATAAAAACCCTATCTTTTTCAACAAACTCCTGTTCTCCTCATTGCCTCATTGCTTGGGTCCCTGACACTGGTAGACAAACGGCTGAGCTACCTTTAGCTAAGTTCATAAACTATATGATTAACAAATCTTATAACTCAAACTGACTGTTCTCATTTCCCCAGGCATTATGTTTACTAGTTAGATCATGGTCTGTTTTTAACATTGCATTATAGAGTCTGGGGAACCCTGAAACACTTTTCTTCGGTTGTGTCTGGAAGGGAACCCTTGATTTGCAAAACTCTCCACGGGTCTGGGGTTCCCTTCAAGACTCTACCATCAATTTCTCCCTCCTCTGCTTGTGTTACTTCCACACATCTGTGGTCTCTTTTGCCTGTGTCATCACATCCAGCTGTTATCTCATTGTTTCTGCTTGAAAGGTCAGCGGCATCAAGGTCAAAGTTCAAGTAATTTGAACTTTGAGTGCAACGGTCAGTGGCAGATCCAAGCGGTGCGACATGCCGAGGGTAGCGGTGCCGCTTGGTCGGGTGCCACCGCTCTGTCCATAGGAAAACAATGGGACAACTCGCGCAAAATGTTTTTACTGCTGATCATGTGGCCTCAAGCTTTTAAACCACAGGGCCAGATTGTATCCATCTGCAGCTGCTCACAGAGTTGGTTGAAGTTGTTTAATGCTGCAGTGTGTGTCACTCAGCTGCTCTCATTTATTACAGCTGATCACTGCTCTGCTCTGTCTAACATCTTAAAGTTAGTCTCTGGATGATGGTGTGAAAAGTATTCTCAACACAAATCATGCTTCATGATGAGCAACCACTGCAAATAACAACTTTGCTATCTGTTTCAGATACTTCAAAAAACCTCCACACCACAGACACACTCACATCGTGTGCTCATCAGGACTAAACAGGTAATCGAAATCTGAATATGGTCTACTGCAATTTTAAGATCACAGGAAGCGCAACATTTGCAAAAGGCAAAATGTGAGCACAAATACCATTTGAATTAAATACTGCAGTGCTGCTGTATTAAAGTGTATTGGACTAAACAGAATTTTCATGAATTCAGAAAACATCTTTTAGTTTAGTACAGATCCCTGAAAAAAACACACCATAATCATTTTAATATGTTTTTCAATGAAAATGAGAATAATTATGTAAAAATTATAATTTCCACAAATATCGCAAATCATATTGCAATATCAGTCAAAATAACTGCAGTTAAATATTTCTTCAAAATCGTTGAGCCAAACTGCTCATAATCAGTGTCCTCTTCTGTCATAGTGGCAAAAATGGTCATTTTGGGTTGAAACTAATATTAATTTCATTTTAAAGCCTTTATCTGCTGACACTGATGGCATACCGGTTTAAAAAAGGATGTTTTTGAATCCCTCATACTTCTACCTCCTCAGATTGTCACGCCTCAGTTACTTTTACTGATTTAGCTTTTTTTTTGATGGAAAATAAAAAAAAACTGCACAACACACATCCTAAATCTTTTGCACTAATATTTTGCACCTTGCATTTTTTCCAGCTCAGCACCTTTCTCTGTATATTGTCTGTTCATTACAGTAACCAGCTGTTCTTACAGACAATGTACATATTATGTATTGTTGAATCACTACAGTTCTCTTTTTTAAACTTAACTTACACCTGATTTATTAACAGTTGCATTTTCTCCTTCACTGATGAAATTTGTCTTCATTGCTTTCAATTTATTTTATTGTGTACATAAAAAAATTATTTTTTCCCTGTATATACCTCTATTATCATCATTACTATTTTATTTGTTATATTGTTATTCTTTGTATGTGACTTAACATATGTTACTGTTAGGGCTGGGCAATATATCAATAATATATTGTATTGTAATATGAGACTTCATATCATGATAGATTTTGGATACTGTTATATTGTGATATGTCATGAGTGTTGGTTTTAAAGGCAGAATTACAGTAAAATGGTGTTATTTTGAGAACTTACCAGATATTTCTTGCTGTTTTATTATTTGTCTTTACCCACTTCGTCAAAATTTCTACATTACTGATGATTATTTAGCAAAAAATCTCATTGGTAATTGGTCTCATTGCAATATTTTGTGAAAGCTTCAATAGTTGTTGTTACAGTAATGTATTGATTTTTTACTCACCTATATCATCAATAATTATCGATATATCTGCTGTATCACTCAGGCTTATTTACAGTATTTTTTTTCTTAATCATTCAAATTCGGCTGGGTGGTTAATAACACGCGTTTCTGTAGTGTGACAAACTCAGAACAAACATTTTTTGTTGCTTTACAAGATCTTTAGATTGGTTGAAGTCCTGTCCTCTCCTAAATAAAGACCACTGCACTGACAGTGGACCGTCTCTTACCTCAGGCAGGAGGTACTTCCTCAGCAGGTTCACCACCACCACACCCGGAGGCAGCGGCTCATTAGGATCACTGCACAGCTCTGTGGCTCCAATCCGGAAGTCCAGTTTCATCTTCTCCATCCCATTGAAGAGGAAGAGCACATCCTTGGCCTGGTTCCCCTCCCCAGTCAGCAAGGGGTGTTTCCTCAGATGGAGGTACTTCCTGCTCACAAGGTCTCTTAAGGAAGCCACCCTGTGTGGGAGAGCTTTGTCACTTATTGCACAGCGGTCTGATGCAACAGTCATTGTTAGAGATCAGACTTCTGATTATTTTCTAACAGCTGTATATTAGGACTCCTGTATGGATGTGATATGATTGCTCTTGTTGTATGGCCTGACTCAGGTTAAAAACATGCATGAAACATCTGCAGGGTCCTGTTTTGGGGCTAATAAATGATGTGATCTTGGATCGGTGCATAAACTCATATTCTCACCGACACCTTTAGGCTGTATTGGAAGTGTTTCTGATACTGGATATATTTTTAGAACTGGTCTGTAACCTCACCAGATTAGAACTCATGAGGCTCAGACTAGCTGATACCCAGGAATTTATCACAGATGTATGTGAGATTTTATTTATTATTATTAATTTAAAAAAACAAAAACAAAACTGCCCTGTACAATTTATTGTACAGAACAGATCTTGTTCTTGTCTTGTTGCTTTTACACTCAGTGTTTGCAAAGTTCTACTAAAACACCACAAAGACAATCTTGGTCATTGTGCCTGTCTTCATTTTCAGATTTCCCACCACATAACACAAACATTTTCCCAATATAAGTATAATTTATGGTGCGATATAAGTGTAATTTTTATCCCAAAAAATGTGTGTGGTTTGCCTCTCTATCTCCACATAACCTGCAAAATGTTTGTTGTGGAGCAGTTTGTTTGCTCTTTATTTTAGGTGTGCTGTAATAGCGGATTGTCTGTAGGCATACTATCATAAAGTGTTACCGAGATTTTTCCATCCAAACTCCCTCCATGTCCTTGAACTTGTAGTGGTATGTTGTGCTTCACACAATATTTAGTTCCCTCTCCCATTTAGTCTTGATGTACATGGTTGAGGAAGTGATACAGTCTCTTAGATTCTGGTGCTACTTACTTGTTTGTTTTTTTTTGTTTTTTTTTAAATTGCACCATACAAAAACAAACCCTGGGCGTTGGTCATGGTGATGAGTGTACTGCTACTTTCTTAACTAGAAAGAAAATACTTCCTACATGAAGCTGCTCACAAGTTCTGTGGATTGTCTTGAATAATCAAATCATGGAAAGAGACACTGGTTTTGAATTTTTCAAATGCATTTTTTGATGCTTTGGGCACCACAGGCCGAGCACCTTTTAGTCCCATTATATTGGAGAGAAGGCAGACATATCTACAGCTGATATCTCTAAAATTTGCAGCTCCCACCAAAATTAATTGGATGGATAATTAGCACTACAGGCCGGGGGAAACATATGTATTTTTGATTTTGGGGTGAATTGTGTGTTCCACTGAAACATAATAGATAAGAATATTTATCAGTTGCAGCCCCACTCAGATGTGAAATACATTGAACTTGAATGTGTTGATTGCTGTGATGCTGGTGGAAATGGCTCATGTAACATGATTCAACACACAGCACACAGGGAAAGAGACGGAGAAAGATGTCTTACTTTGACAGTTCACTGAGGTCTTCACAGGAGAAAGGAATGAGCAGCTTGAAGTGGCTCAGGGTGGTCCCAGTGCACCAATCCAGCACCAGCTTCCGGACCACCGTGCTCTTCCCCGTTCCCACGGCCCCGTACACCAGCACATTGAGCCCCCGGCCCTCGTTCCAGGCCTCGGTGGGCTCAAAGAGCTGCTCCACTGTCACAGAGGTGCTGGAGGAGGTCTGGGTTTGGAGAGGGGAGCTGACCAGTCCTGCGCTCTCCTCAGCCTTCCTCTCCAGGATCAGTGGGTCCACATGCATGGTCTCAGGGCTGAAGTAACCACCAAACTGCTTCTCCTCCTGAGGAAGGTGGCTGAACCACAGGAACAGCTTCCTCTTGTGGATCTCTATGGCATCTACTAGAAGAGAGTAAAGGAGTGTTTTTACACTTTGTTTCTTTTCTGCTGGCTGCTAGTAGTTTTTTTTCTTTATTCAATCATGCTGCTACTGCTTACATAGCTTAGCCTCCACAGTATACCTAACTTTTTCAAGCTTCAGTGGTGGCTTAATACAACTAGGTTACCAGGCATGGGGATGCATGTCAGGCGCTTGCCTGGCAGGGATGTTAGACTTGATCTGGCTGCTCAGTTGGAAGTTGCCGTCAGAGCAAATCCATCGACATTGTCCTATTCCAATTTAGTAAACATCACCCAACCCTGGTAACCAGTACACTAATGTTTATTATCTGTGGCTATGTCTGTTTCAGTTTTATATGAAGGCATCACAACACTTTGACTGTCTATCTTTGCATTAACAACTTGTTGCTGCAGTGAGTCTGTTGTTTACCCTCATCCTGAGCTGCATTTCCAAAATCATATCAGGTGCACAGTGTGTTGCTGTTGGCTAAAAGAGTCCCTGTGACTTTAGGCGAGTATTCTCAACAATAGAGAGTTTTATAGTTATACTATTAAAGGGACAGTTCACCCAAAAATTTTCACAGAAAAACATTGTTGCAGAAACTCCCAAACAATGGAAGTGAATGGTGACCAGTTTTCAAACGTAAAAAACAACTGAATAGAAACATAAAATGCCTCCATACTGCTCATCTGGTGTAATCCAAGTCTCCTAAAGCAGCATTTTGCAGACTAACAATAGGCATGAGGGTGAGCAGATAATGACAGAACTTTCATGTTTGTGTGACCTATCCCTTTAACTTTTAGTTTGTTGTTCTTAAAGGAAGTTTAGAATTACAGGTATAAGTTACAACTTCTGGTGTGGCTGTGTTGCTGCTGGGGCCGAGTGAAACCTAATCTGAGCCACAACAATAGAACTCTATGAGTGCACATAAAGTGTGAGCATAATGTGCGAGTAAATATAATGATTTTATTGTTTGCCCTGTGTGAAGGGAGGTAGAATGAGGGATGACTTTTTGCTGCACTGCTGGGAACTGACTGTCTCTTAACTCTCCTCCCTCCTCATCCTGACTTTTGCCATTCAAACCTTACTGACTGTTACTGACTGCTCATATTTGTGTCACACTGAGCAATCTTGATCATGTGACTAATGGTGTTAAATAGTCATATGATATTCTCTCAAACTGATTGCAAGCTCCTAAACTGAAACACAATTGTATTGTGGCAGATTTTGTTTTATTGGAAAATAATATATCATAGTCCAAAGAACTGATATAATATTGAATTGTGATGAAACTTGTGACTTACACACTAACAGGGCGGCCGTCTTTCTGCAGTGAGGGGTGCATTTTGCTGCAGCAAACTGTTGGAGGTAAATCTGTCATATGCTGCCATCTCTGCCAGTGTTTCACCCACAAGTGTTTTGGGTAAAAGATGTATGTTTTTTTCTGATATTCCAAATGTTGCAGCAAACTTAAGCCCAGCGCATTTTATCCCTTGTTACACTTTGCATCCTCATTGTTTAATTTTCCCACACAGAGCGGGTGACAGACACTGTATTGTGTTAGTCCAACTTAGATGTTACAGCCACAAGTTGCTGTACTGTATTAAGGCTCAGAAGTGTTTGAAGTCATCAGGTTTTATGCTTGTTAATTAATTAAAATGCTCAGCTGGTAACACACAAGACGCACAATATGACTCATCGTGTAAATTAAATATGAAGAATGCCATGACTTTATTAGTGGTCCTTTCAAACTTGGGGGGGGGGGGGTTCTTGTACCCCCATCTTGCCCTTTGGGGCAGCATAAAACCCAGTGCACCCCCGTAGATCATCCAAATGTGTATTACATAAAACCAAATCCTTCACACATCAAGAACAAAACTTTAAATAACAACTTGTGGGAGGTTTTAATCACATTTACCAGTGGTGGACTGAGTACTGAAAATCTGCAGCAAAGATTCTCACAGTTGTAGTTGTATTAAAGAAAGCAGTGTGTGATCATGACTGTCTAATAGCAATAAAGCTTCAAACTGAGTTGTGCACCTGGTTCTGAAGAGGCGGAGCAGAAGGTGGTGCAGTGAAAGCTGGTGGCTGTGTGGAGAGTGGGCCTAACCTCCACCATCCTCTTCCACCTCCATACTCCCCGCAGCTGACTCAGCTGTCTGCAAAACACAATACATCACACAGGTTGGTTCAGTTTGCATTGTTCACAGTCTTTACAGGGTACAAATCCACAGAGACAAGATAGAAAGGATTGGTTGATCCTAGATCCACCTCACTGAGTGGCTTAATGGCAGAGAACACCTGCTATTAGGCTGTTTGCAGGTTGCAGCAGGTACACTGACATACCTCCAAGGCACTGACATTTAAGCAAGCACGCACACTTATGTCCAATAAGTCCCACGCCTAGTAGCTAAGACTTGTCTTGCTGCTCTGAGAAGTTTGTGAAAGGTTCCTGAGTATTTCTTTGTATGTCAATATATGACACGAAGTGGAAACTCCCACAAGGCACCAAGTGTTTTTGAAAATAAAGTGAAGATCATATTCCTTGTGGTAACCTGTTTAGTGGCTTTGTTACCTATGATTAAAACTGGGAATAACAGCTGTTTTGTGATATCAAACTCAAATTTTGGAGAATGTCATTACACCACGATTAGTCCTAAACACAACATTGACATTTTTTTTGCAACTTGTACTGTACAACCTTAGAAACACTGCTATACAAGAAACAACGCAAAGACATAAGGAAAGAATGGAGAGACACCTCAACACCAACAACACCCAATATATGTGGAAATGTTACTATGAAACGGCTGCTTGTTACTCCAGTCCAGCACCACAGAGGTGTTGTCAGGACAGGGAGGTGACATATGATTAACTGTGTGGAGGGTTTGATTGCTAGATTAAAGATGTGAAACATTGCTTTGAAGTACGTGTCACACTGAATGCACTATTCTCAAGAAAGGATTCAATCGAAGGCAACTGTTCTTGTTATGTCATAGAAGACGTTTCACCTCTCATCCAAGAAACTTCATCAGTTCATGCGTGTCAGACTAGTCAGAGCTAGTCTGACTAGCTCTGAACTGATTACCTTGGAACATATTTTTACCTGTATTTTTTTTAAATTATAGCTTAATATGCCTCGAGGTGTAGTCATGGAAGGGAGGGGCTACAGGTTTCCTGGCATGCTGGGTTTTTCCCCCTCACTTGTATTGATCAAGGTATTAATTGATGGAGTGACTGATGCATTCATTGAATCACTAAGTGTTTGTTCAATTAACAGGTTATTGACTTCAACAGCACTGTGACACAACATATTCTTAGAAGCACCAAAACATTGGAGTATCTAGGGATGGGGTTCTCAGAAATGACCAAAGTCATTATTTTGTGACACTAACTACTTTGAGATACTAACACATTATTTTGAGAAAGTTTCTCATTATAATGACTTACAGAATTTTTTTTTTTTAATGACAATGGTAGAAATGAGCTTCCATAGAGAGAGACCGGGCCTGGACATGCATGCATGCATGCATGGAAACACATTTCATAAGAGATTTGTAGAAACTTGTAGAGTAATATCAGGCTTCATTATCAAACAACATCCAAATTGACACTTGTGTCCACATTCACACGCTGTTCACTGCTGGAAGTCAACACAAAAACCATCCCAGTGGTCTTCTAGTGGTTCATACAGCACCACTGTGGCTACAGGGAGTATGATTTGTTTGAGGGGCATGAGGCTCACAGAGCTGCTTTTGTCAGCTCTGGAGTTCATGAGATGTACACCTAGCATTGCATTACAGTGATATGTGACATTGCTTTTGGCTGAAGTCACAGGTGCAGCAGACCACACTGCTGTTGGAGGTGGGGGGTGGAGTGTGATGACCTTGTTTTACATCATGCTGTATGTACACATACACATACATGTATTTTTGTTTTGTTATCAATGTCCTGTCCAGCTCTGGGCTCAGCAACACGTGACTCTGGTTCAACAAGCAGCTTTTTTGCCCCTCTCCAGTGCTGTGGCTTTGACAAAAAATAATGTATGGAAATGAATAATGATTCTTAATTTAACATTTTAATTTTTACTTACTGTTGTAGGCCTTAAGTGATTCCTCAGGGCACAGCTACTGTTCCTGCCCTGAGAAGCCATGTCTGATTTGAAGATAAAGAGCCACAAAACTTTGTGTATAACACTTAAGGTGATCAAAAGCGAGGTGTTTTAGCTGCAGCTTGTTTTTTTAGGTGAAATGTGCTGATCAGGCGCAACCGTGTGTGTTGGTGACATGCTGTTGTCGAGGTCATGACTGGCTTGACCAATGGTGTAACTTCATCACTCAGTTATTTACTCACTCAGCCACCCAGCAACCCATAGGTCTGGCCCATGCCATCCAGCCAAAAACATGTACCAACCAGCTAGTTGATGCTATCACTGACATTTTTAACATTACTGTCATGGCAGAGCGTTTCCTCCTGCTTCAAGACAGCCACCATCGTCCCTGTGCCTAAAAAGTCTGCAGTGTCTTGTCTAAACAACTACCATCCTGTGGCGCTCACCCCCATTCTGATGAAGTGCTTTGAGAAACTGGTTCTCCAGCACATAAAATACAACATCCCAGTCAGCCTGAACCCTCCTCAGTTTGCATTCAGAACCAACCGATCCACAGAGGATGCTGTCTCCACTGTATGTGTAGAATGATGGGGACTTCAACTGTATTTCATTGTGTAATCAAACTGTATGACAAATAAAAACCTTGAACCTTGAAATGTGGGTTTGTCATTCAGTTCAGTTCATTTTAATAAGCACAGGGCCAAGCTGGTGGAATCTGTAAGCAGTGCAGTATGTAACGCACAGTTCCAACAGTAATTTCACAAGGCCATAACAACTAATCAGAGCAACTCCAGGACAACGGGAGCATCAGAAGCAGAGGTCTGACCGAACTTATGCAGGAGAGAAACTGCACAGCAAATCTGTTTGAGTTCATTCATCTCATCACAGATCAAAGTGGTAACCTTTAGATGGTCTGCAACCTTTACTATCAAAAGAGACTTTTTTGAGAGGGGCAAAAAACTCCAAAGCTACAGCTTGCAGAGCCCTGGACTGCACAAAAAATACATGTATGTGTATATACAGCAGGATGTAAATAAGGTCATAACACTCAAATGACAGCATCACAGTCCACCATACCCAACATCAGGGCTGAGTGTGGTCAGCAGTGAGGTCTGCTGCACCTGTGACTTCAGCCAAAGGCAATGTCACATGTTACTGTGATGCACTGCTGAGTGGACATCACTTCAGAACTCTGATTTAATGAACTCAGAGCTGACAAAAACAGCATAATTTAAAATATTCATTGCATTCACACACAAACTCTATAACAGGAACAATGACCAAGCCAGAGCTCATCTGCAATCACACATTATTCAGTAACAGTGTCTCATGCAAAGCAGTTGGAGAGAGCTGTGGGAGATAAAAGGAAGTTGCACAAGATTTATGACAGATTCACTGACCGAAGTGCCTGACTATCGTGTTCAAGTCTAGCTATATCATATGTCAGTCTGACTGTAAAAACAGTCAAAATACAGTTGCTTAACATCTGCATCCAAAATCCTGAAGATCAGACAGGTTGCACATGGATTTGTGAGCTTTTTGAAATTTGAGCCAATAACAGTTTGTTACCAACCTGTGCAATGAGCCCATCCTTCTGTTCTGCTGCCTCTTTGTGTCAGGGAGTGATCTGTGAAAAACAGTGAGCAAATGAGACAACTTCTGCAAAAAGGAACTTAAAGGTACCTTGAAGACTTTCTGACCAGTAGTAGCGATATGGAGCAACTTTTTGATGAGCAGGCTGCTGTTTGTATCTCATGCAGGCACACAAAGGTGCTCAGACGGGTAAGAGCATGTGGTAAGATGATGTGCATACCTGCTAAAGGACTCTGACCAACAACTAGTCAACAGTCGGTGACAGTAACATGCAGTGTTTCCCCTATCCTGGTCCTCAGGGCTCACTGGCCTGCATGTTTTGGGTGTTTCCCTGCTCCAACACACCTGATTGCTGATCAGCTCGTCATGAAGCCCCTGCAGAAGCCTGATAACGAGCTGATCATTAGAATCAGGTGTGTTGGAGCAGGGAAACATCTAAAACATGGAGGACAGTGAGCCCTGGGGACCAGGGTAGGGGAAACACTGACATGCCAAAAAATGAACCATTGCATCAGCAAAGACAGGGCAGATGAAGACTTCAAGGATACACAACATGTGCTTTGATACAAACAGAGAGAGAGCACACTTTGTTTACAACAGCCATTCCTAAATTTAAGAAATCCACAACCCAATTTGACATCTAAAAATCTGCCCAAATCCACCCAAATCTAGAATCACAACTCTGATCAACACATGAGACTAATCCTACTCAACAAGATATAAGATACATTCTGGTGTGAATGGAACTGGTCACCAAAAACCTGTTAAACAGGGTTAAATGAAGACTAGCACACAGTTTAAAATCCATGGCTTTGTTTTATTAGTTCTGATTACTTTCTTATAAATTGTTCATAAATATTTGGTGGTAATTTCACTTAAAATGTTTTCTTAATTTATTTATCATGGCCTCTCAGAGCCCAACTGCAGGGCCTTTAGGGGCCATTATTTGGGAATCACTGGTGTACAAAAAAATTCCAAAATGTGTCCTTAATCATCTAAGTTACAAAACACAGAATACCTGACATCCATTTTGCAATGTCACAGAAACAACGTCTAAAAGAACATCCTCTTGTCCATGTTTGCATTATGTCAACAAATCCATTTATATGAGAAACGACTGTTACTAATTTAGAGGTTTAATTTTGTACCAGCAATCCATGGAGAACAGGAGGGTCATGGTCAGCTGTCAAGAGGTTGATATGGGTACTCATGGTTCTAGGCAAGGGATGATTCCCTACGCCACAAGAACTGTGAGGAAATTGTGGTGGCCAAACTTGGTATCAGTATTACAGCTGTAAAGATAACAAATATCTGGAAGTGACTTTGTATTACAGCTGCACAATATGGTAAAAAAACAACAACATAATCATCATTATGATATGATTAATGATTAGTGAATGATTGTTTTTACATTACAATTTTCATTTTCACTGAAAAAAATTGCAATGATGATGATGTGAGATTGATTTTTTTTTTTTTTTTTTTTTTTCAAATTAAC
>JAJHUR010093973.1:0-22565 GCA_027495735.1 Lutjanus campechanus | reverse complement strand
CATCACTGACGCTGCAGCAGATTCAACTTCTGCTGGAAAGACTGAAACCAGCAGTTCCAGCAGCACATTAAAGGGATAGTTCAGGTTTTTCTGAAGTGGGGTTGTATGAGTACTAATGGAGAAGTTTGGAGAAGCAGCAGGAGTACTGATGCAGGAAGCTAAACGATGTACTGCTGTGGACTGGGTCAGCAGCAAAGATTTATTTTAGACGCCTAAAAAAAATCAGTTTCAAGGGGCCTTTATATGATAAGAAATATGTCCTGGGGTCACTGTGAGGTAGAGCACAGAGAGGCAAAGCAGAGCGTTTACATCCTGTCTGCCTACAAACAGCTAAGCTAACTTTAGCATTTGATTTAGAAGGTCAGAACCTGATCTGACTGTTGATATTTCGCCCTGGTGTCTGGAGGGGAACCCTGGATCTGTGAAACTTTAATAAACATGGTGTCACAGTCACATGTTCAAGTGTCACATGATCGCATTATTCAGGTGTCTACGTACTTTTGGCCGTGTATCGTCTCTGACGTCTTTCTCTGCACCTAAAGTAAAAGTCTGACTTCACTTCTGAGACAGTCGCTCACATGATGATGTAATTAAGGGCACATTTATTTATTTAACAAGTGACACACACACACACGCACACACACACACGTCCATCAGTCCGTCTCTCAGTCTACTGTTTCTTCTTCACCACGTGGGCGCAGTCATATTTGCCTCTGACCACTTTGAGTTTGACCCCGGGCAGGTCCTGAGTCCTGCCGCCCTCCACCAGCACCACGTTGTGCTCCTGCAGGTTGTGTCCCTCCCCGGGGATGAACGCCACCGCCTCCTTCCCGTTAGACAGCCGCACCCGAGCGCACTTCCTGTTCGCAGAGTTGGGCTTCTTGGGCTTTCGGATCATGGTCTTCAGGACCACCGCCTTCAGCTGGGGACGGCCGAACGTGGCGCCGACAGATTTAGGAGGCGGTTTGGGCTTCCCCTGGCGGTGCATCTGGTTGAGGGTGGCCATCGTCCTGGAGAGGATGGGGGCCGTCCAGACAGAGGCATGCTGGGACGCTGCAGAGGGAGAAAAGTAGTTCACATGTTGAAAATATACAGAAACAAGATGAATATATCACCAACAGTTGATGAGGTGACGACGGCTGGTTGGAAAATTTTATCCTATCAGCCAACCCTTGTAGGGATGGACGACACCAAACTTTATTAATCTGATACAGAGACTGTTTGTTAGAATTTTATGATGAGAAAATGAGAATGTAATTTTTCAGAATAATGATAATGGGGAAAATCACACACCATCAAGTAATAACAAATTTATTATAAAAGCAAACATGGTGCAGTTAAATAAAAATGTTTGTGCTAATAAGTATAAAATAATCTATTTTACAGAAATACGATGATAAGACAGTGAAGTTATTTTCTTGTGTCTTGTTTTGTTCAGGCTCCTTCTAACCTTCAGTGTGTTTTTAAATTTTATCCACACGCCTCAGAAATGTTTCACACGACATCGCTGATCAGTTTCTTTATGTTCAGCAGCATTAAGTTGATCATTTAACTTAACGATCACATGATTTCAGTTCTTTGGTGTTTTAGAAAGAATCGTGCAGCTCTCGTGTGCAGGTGAGTGAACTCACCTTGAAACAGTGATGTCAGAACTGGTCTCAGGCTCCATAACGAAGACATTTCTGAAACAAACCAGAGGAGATTATAAAGTTCAGGCTGCGCAACAAAACTCACAGTCAAACTTATTAACAACAGTTTGGATTGTAAATAAATTACTGTCAAAGATGCTCATACATTATTTATTTCACTTTGCGCAACTTTCTGAGTACTGATGCATGATAAAGATCAAGGATGATAAAATATTGGCCAATAATAGAAATTTATAGCAATCTGATAATAAAACTAGAGAATTCCAATGAAATATTGGCTATAATAATATCTGATTTGACAAAGCATGTATTTGACTTCTGAGGCAAAAAACTCTATAAAAGCCAAAGTATATTTGTGGTGTGTTTTGATGAACTTTACTAGAAAAACTAAAAGAACAAATGATTGTGTTATTATGGGATATTAAACGGTCTTTGCTCACTGCAGCTGAGCCTTTCTTACTCTCAGGCGTGCACAAACTACAGGTTGTATTAAAATCCTCATAAAATACAAATATGTGAAGTTATTGGTTATTTTAAGAGTACAGACCATAAGAAGAATTAAGAACTCTTAACAGAAACAAACTTCAGCTCGTACGTCTTAAGTTGCACAAAAACTTTTCACTGTAAATACTATTGAAATCATGATGATGTGACATTTGATGGAGTCTGTACCAAACAAATATGTTTTCATAAATCTTAAGAATAAGATTTCTGGGGCCAGGACATCTCTGCAGCATTATATCACTTCATTGAGATGCTGTTTTGTCACAGCTTCCTTTATCAAACACACTGCAGCTTCTGTGATTTAGATATTGCGATGTTGATAATATTCTTGATTAATTGTGCAGCCCTGTTACAGTGTTTTAAAATGACTTGATTCGTTCTGCATGCCGGAGTATAAAGTGATCCCTGCAGATTTTAAAAAATGCCTCAAATGTACTTGGTTTCACCTCTAAAGTCTCCTGATGAGAAAGAAACTCTTAAATCCAAGATTTTCTAAATGGAGTCTGGTGTTATCTTCGTTACATTAACGTGAACTTCACCGAACGGAAACACTGTAAGCTAACAGCTACATGTAGATGATGCTGAACTGAAGTTAAAAGTTAAATATCACACCTGTCTGTGTGCTAATGCTAACTGATGTTTGTACACGGCTCGCAGCTAACGTTAGCTCACTGACAGAAAACTCAGAGGTTAAGTGACATGTTGCGGCTCCACATACCGACTCAGAGACTCCAGACGAACCGTGAGATTATCACACAAACTCCGGACAGATTAAACGCGATTTATAACCAGAAAATGTGAAGAAATTTATCGCATTCTGAGTGAAAAATCTGCCAAGGACTTCACATCACAGCGTGAGCAACATGAACAGTCTGACCACCGGAAGTAATGCCTTCAATATAAAAGCTTCCGGGTTCCCTCTCCCACCAAAATAAGAGACGTCCACTTACAGATTTTAATTTATTTTTTGTCTAATTTCAAGGTCAAAATCAAACCTTGAATTTTGGGACCTAACAGTCATTTTTCAAAATGGCATTTGTGCATCAAAATACTCTAAAACAACTGCAACGAACAAAGTAATGATGTGCTTTATACAAAACAAAACTATTTTTATACTTTAAATACATTTAGATTTTCTTACACAGGCCTCTGTGAAGGATTGTTCCACTACAGAACATCGAGAGAACAGCTTCATTACAGGTTTTTACAACAAAAAGTAGAATTACATTTCTGAAATCAATATAATGTTTCTAAAAACACAAAAAAACACAAAAAAAAACATGGAAAACACTGTCCAGATTAAAAAATATTAAAGTTCACCTTTAAACTTTTTTGTCCTCAGTCAGTTTGATGAGTCATTAATCTGCATCAAGGTTTATTAAGGTCATCATCTTATGATCTGATAAACCAGCAGTGGAACAAATTAACTTGTAAAATCATAAAACTGGTGACACAAACATGACAGACACGCACAGCTAGTACTTTAGTTTAGTACATTTAATTTTTATTTTTAAATATTAAGTGTGGATTATTTCAGTGTCAGCTGTTGTGTGTTTTGTAAAAGTTTGCAGAGTTGTTTTTCCCAGTTATGTTTAATTATGAAAAAGTGTGTTTTTTTTATTTTAGCTTGAAAAACACAAACATGAAAACCAAGTTTAGAGGAAGAGTCACGTTCAGTCGAGCAAATGTTTTATTTTCTAACCTAATATTAAGTGACGATGCAACTGTTGTGCCTTCAAAGCATCAAAATGATTTAATAACAGCATATAATTAATTATAAAATATCTTCAATGAAAAGATTCTGTTGTGCATCAGAAATAAGAATCTTTACAGTAAAGACACGCAGGTATATAAAATATCCTTCAGTTGAAGGGAATCATCTTCAGTGATGATTAAGACTGAGCAGCCTGATAATCATGGAGCTGATTTTTTCTGAATAAACTTTGGAAAGAAGAAAAATCTGTTTCCACTGTTGCATCCTGAGAGAAAACCTGTGTACACAACCTCATCAGTGTGAAAACCGTCAGTGAAGTGTTGTTATTTGTTGTCAGCAGGGCCGTAGCCACGATTTTAGAAATATTAATATTGTAATATTAATATTAAACAGTTTTAAAATAAAGAACAATATCCTACCATGCACAGTGCTCACAGCTGCTAATTCATCATCATGGCGTCTAGTGAAAAAATGCTTCACTGGGTGAAAATTTCAGCATTTTTTGTCTTTAAATCAATCAATCAATAAATTGTGCACAACAGAGGAAGGAACAGCTGAACAAACCAAACAAAAAACATGAAACACAGAACTGCAATGATTAAACCATTACTAATCAATTATTAAATTAACCTGCATCTGTTTTGATAATCAATCAATCATTCTGAGACATTTTTTAAGAAAAAAAAGTAAAATTTCTCTGATTTCAGCTTCTTAAATATGAATATTTCCTGGTTTCTCAACTCCTCTCTGACAGGAAACTGAATATTTTTGAGTTTTGGACAAAAGACATTTGATGACGTCATCTCGAGCTCTGATCAACATTTTTCACAATTTTCTGACAAAAACAAATCGATTAATAAATAACTGTTTGTTGCAGCTCTAAAAAACTATATTAAGTGAAACAATTAATCTCTTTTTTATTTTTTGATATAATCCAAAAGTAAAGTAATCAAGTTACATTACTTTAATGTTGTGATATTAAAGTAATCCTCCCAACCCCGTCTACAGGCCTGGTTGTCAGCTCTTTATTGCTGTGTCACAGTCATTAACTGCAGCCCTGAGTCAGATTATTGATCAGTTATTATCCAGTCCACTGATTACTGTTGCTGATGGATGAAATCAGCTCTGATAAGGTCTGATTGATCTGAGCTCTGCCTCCAGTCGAAGGTCTCGTCCTTCACCTCAGGTCAGCAGATCTCTATCAGAGAACCGCAGTTACATATTAAACTGGGAGGACAGGTGTGCAGACAGACAGGTGAGCTGCACTCAGTCGCTGTGAGGATGAAGATGAGGCTGGAGCTCTTCCTGCTCGTCACGGCGCTGATCTGTGCTGCCGGCAAGCCGCTGAACGAGGCAGCGGCGAGGAACAAGCTGCTGCTCATCTCCTTCGATGGCTTCAGGTGGGACTACGACCAGGACGTGGACACGCCCAACCTGGACCAGCTGGTCAAGGACGGAGTCAAAGCCAAGTACATCACCCCCCCGATGCTGACCATGACCTCCCCGTCTCACTTCACCACCATCACAGGTAACAACTCACAGGTGGAGAAAATATTCATATGGTTTAACTTTTTTTTCTTCATTTCAAAAAGTTAAAAATTTAAGTCGAATGAATTTGAAAAGACAAGTTGATTCAAAACAAATAAACTTTTCTAGTCAATTCAACTTGATATTAATTCAGTTGTATTTGATAAATCATATTCAATAAGAATAAAATATTCAGTTGAACCAACAACTCTTCAAACAGAAGAAGCATCATCTCAGTTTTAACTCCCAGAAAATGCATGCTGGGAAATCTAATAATAAATATTTAAAGTTAGAAGAACTTAAGTGTAATTAACTTGAATAAATAAAACTATATATTTGTTAATTTAATGAGAAAAGATTAATTGATTCCTGTTAGCATTAATGTTATATCATGTACGCAGCTGTTAGCTAACTTTACATAAACACTTTCACAGGGTTCTTGTTTTAAAATGTGTCAGATGGAAAAATTAAAACATCAGCTGGAGACTCTCAGCTGACTCAAGTACAGTTAGCATTAGCATTAGCTTACATCAACCAGCTACACTCATGAAATCTGAGAAATAAGAATCTGCTTTTGTTTAACGTCTCTGATGAATTAAAGTCCTCGTATTTCAATAATTTCTCCCACTCACTGTTCTCACTGTTACAGTAAATCTGCCTCCGTTTTCACTGTGAACTGAATAAATGCAGAGCAAGAATAGAAAAATGTTTTTTTTTCTTTTTGCTTGTAATCTGACAGACAATATTAATTTACAATAACAAAGACTTTAAATCTAAAACAACCTCACGCAGGCTGAAGAAATGTTTAATTTTAGTGGAAAAATAAGAGATTTGATTTGATTTCATGACAAGCTGGAGAAGTCAAATATCTATGCTTGACCACTATGGTTCATTTGCAAAACCATTAAACCAACAATTATCAATCCTTATCTTTATTTCCTCCATAAATTACACTTTTACAGCAGCTAAGACATCATATTACAGTAAATATTGATACTAAAATAGTAGTAATACAAATTCAGCCTTGTTCAGTGAGGAGATTAAAGAAAGCAAACTTCTGAACCACCCGATATGTTTTTAGTTTTATCTAATCAGACGCTTTAACGCCTTTAACTGGAACAACAAGACATTTTATTTGTACTTCACAGTGTTTATGGTGTTTTGGAGGTGAAGCTGGACAAACAGATTCACTGTGGAAGTTTGTATTAAGGTCACGTAATGAAGCAACAGTATGATATGATAAGACATCATTTATTATCCTGAAGATAATTTGTTCCTGAGTCACATGTTGCTGCTTCCAGGAAACACACACAGTGGAAAAAAACATGTTAAAAAATATGAAGGTATTTTGATGGTAAATTTTATAATTTCAGCTCGAGACACTTTTTTGCTTTGACACGTTCTGGTTTTGTAATATTTCACTGAGTCTCCTCCTCACACTAAAGGATTACTTACAAATCCACACAGAGTCAGAAGAACTTTTTACTTTTCTCTCCTTTTACGCAGCAACATATGATCTTTCATAAAGAAAATCCTCGTGTCCACAGAGAGGACTGAACTTATTTCTTATTATTGATTTAAAAGTACTTGACTTTCTGTTTATTTTGAGCTTTTCGTCGGGCGTCTCTGCAAAGTTTCTCAGTATTATTTTGAAATGAAGTCCTTCCTGTCTTGTTTCCTGTGCGTCAGGCAGATGGGTGGAGGATCACGAAGTCGTCCACAACATGATGTTTAACGCCAAGACGAACCTAAAAGTTCCCCACAAACAGACGCTGAGCAAATCGGAGTGGTGGGACAACGGAGTTCTGCCGTTATGGATCACAGCCCAGAACCAGGTGAGTCATCGCTCAGGACGATTGATAACAAAACAAAACGGACTTCAACACGAGCGACACCAACAAAGATTCACAGTTTAGTTATTATTAATGTAGTTTATTTGTGCACAGGCCAGTCTGGCCCAGTCCAGTACAAACCAAAGGTCAATTCAGTGTCTGAACAAGGTCGCAGACACAAAACAGGAGGGGACCGAGGACGGAGCCCTGAGGTCTGCCACGATTCAGAGGGGCAGCGGAGGACGTGATATTATCAAAAATAGAGGATATAAATCAATCATGACCTCTGTCTGAAACCCTGCGGTGGTGATTTTGAAAAGAAAAGACTGTCAGAACTAAAGATGGTGACGCAGATTTTAGCTTCTACGCTGCTCAGCTCTGGAAAATCTTCCCGATGAGATCAAAGATCCTCCGACTGAACCAGTTTTAAGTTTAGACTCAAACCCAGTTGTTTTCAGATGCCTTTTCCAAACAGACTAAATGTAATCTGCTGTCTCTTGAGGAATGTTCTCTTTGTCTCCTTGATCTTATTTATCTTTTTTCTTGTTTCAGGGTCTGAAAACTGCCTCCTTCTACTTCCCGGGAGGCGGGGCCAACTACAGCGGTCAGGCGGTCAACCGAGCGCTTGTGGAGACGTTTGACCATAAGGACGACAACGAGACTGAGTGGCGTGAGAACATCGACAAGGTGATGAGCTGGTTCTCCGATGAAGACTTCCACCTGGTGACGCTCTACTACGGCGAGCCGGACAACGTGGGCCACGCCAAGGGGCCGGACCACCCGCGCAGGAAGGAGATCATCCAGCAGATCGACCGCATCATCGGCTACCTGAGGGGGGCCATCGCTCGCCATAACCTGACTGACAGCCTGAATGTCATCATCACCTCGGACCACGGCATGACCACCGTCAAGAAGCGGCCGCAGGTGGACGAGATCATCCTCAACAAATACCTGAACTTAATTAAGCTTGCCAGCTTCGAGATCCTCGACTACGGCGGGTTCGGCATTCTGACGCCGCGACCGGGGAAGGAGCAGGAGGTTTATGACGCTTTGTCCAAGGCGCCCAATCTGACGGTTTACAAGAAAGATGAGTTTCCTGAGAGCTTCCATCTCGCCAAAAGTAAGCGGCTGCCTCCCATCGCGATCGTCGCAGATCTGGGATTCAACCTGAACTCTGTGAGTTTCCTGCATCTTAATCTAAAACGTCAACTATCGCTGAAAGATCAGATTTTTTAATCTTTCTTTCTTTGAATCTTTGTTTCTCTCCTGCGTCGCTGTTTGTACTTCCAGTTATCTGCTTTACTTTACTGTTTCATGTTCGCTTCCAGCTGACAGGAGTCGTGTTCAATCACTGCTGGTGAAAACACAGATTTCTCGCCGCTCAACTCAAGATAAACTTGTCTTGTTAGAGTATGGATGTGACGTGAGGACGCAGCTGCTGCAGCAGACAGACAGACACCAGATCTGACATTTTGTAGTTTAATTCTTCATCTTTTTGTTCCCCAACAGAGATTCATCGTCTACGTCAACAGGGGCGATCACGGCTACCATAACGGAGAGATGGACATGAAGATGATCTTCAGGGCCTTCGGTCCCGACTTCAAGAGGAACTTTGTGTCTGAGCCGTTCGACAGCATCCACATTTACCCTCTGATGTGTAAACTGCTGCAGATCGAACCGGCGCCGCACAACGGATCAGTGACTGTAACTAAGAACCTGCTGCTGCAGAGCAGTGAGTCTGACTCCGGTTAGTTTTTATTATTTTTTTATTACGTCTCAGAGTTGTTGTACAGTGAATCCATGTTGTCCATGATTTTCAGCACACTTGGCTTAATCAATTCAATGATCACTCAAAGATGAAACAAAAAACTCTACAAAAGTTCTCACTCACTTGCTGTGACAATTGACCCTTCGCTAAGCCCCGCCCTCCTTAGTTACTGTTGCTATGCCTGCCAAACATTCCATCCTCACACTGCATTTATACAGTTTACAGTGATAACAGCAGCAGATTTAACATCAAAGTTGCGAGTAATTGTTGAAGCACAAGGTCTGTGATTCTTTAGAGACATTAAACATAAGCAGATTCTCATTTCTAGCTGACGACGGTAGATTTTGTTGCTAAAATAATGACTCACAAGCAGTGATAATACCTGTATCTGGCTGATGTAAGCTAATGCTAATGCTAACTCAACTTGAGTCAGCTGAGAGTCTCCAGCTGATGTTTTAATGTTTCCATCTGACACGTTTTAAAACAAGAACCCTGTGAAAGTGTTTATGTAAAGTTAGCTAACAGCTGCGTACATGATATAACATTAATGCTAACAGACTGAGGCTAAAGCTAGCTTACATCTCAGCAAACACTGGTCAGGTGGTGAAATACAGCAGGTATATCTACATGATAGATGACAGAAATACTCTCATTAACGTGGGAAAAGGAAGCACAGGGACTCGATTAGTGCAGCGGACCTTGAGACGGGTCACCCAGCCAGACCAGCTGGACCAAAGAGAGCCGGGATAAGAGCTAAGCTAACTCTTCTTAGACCTGAGACAGCGAGTCAGAGAGAGATGCATCGTCATCGACCCACTTTGATTCTTCATCAGCTCACATCTTCCTCCTCAAACCCCCACAGAACAAATGCAGATGCACTGAATCTAATTAGCCTTAGCGTTAGTTAAACTATGATTGGACGGTTGCTGTTTGGAGGCGGGGCTTAGTGAAGGGTCAATTATGAGTCAAGTGAAATGAAACATTTTATCATGATAAATCTTTCATCTGTATCACAGGTTTAAATTATAATATTTTGGTCTGTAGTTGATTTTTGTTTATCTTTGAACGTGTGCAGCAAACACGTCTCAGTTGGTACCGACTGTAGTAATCAGATTACTGTGAAGTTACCAGAGTT
Organism: Lutjanus campechanus; assembly: GCA_027495735.1. NCBI lineage: Eukaryota > Metazoa > Chordata > Actinopteri > Lutjaniformes > Lutjanidae > Lutjanus > Lutjanus campechanus. The sequence goes on along the minus strand of JAJHUR010093973.1, from coordinate 12,436 downwards.
CTTCATGTTTGTTCTCAGGTGGATCACAGAGGGCTCCACTGTCGCTCGCTCTGCTGCTGTCGATGCTGCTCTTCAGGTTCGCTGTGCTGTAACACGCCGAGGAAGAGCCGCCGCCGTCTCAGACTGGATGACATTATATCTAATATTTATACGCCAACTAACTTATGATTGTAGGCTTTTCTTTCTTTTTTTATTTTGCTACATGTGATTTTCTGGTTTATACTGATGCAGTCGACGCCTCTGATGAACGTCAGTTGTATTTGCTTTGTGCAGTTTCTGAAATAAATGAAAGATTATTCATTCGTATGAGTTTTTATTTTGTAAATAAACAATAATCACCTGAATCTTTTCATGATATTATGGATTGCAGATGGTGAAACCTCTGAATTTCTGCAGTTATGTGTTGAAACGTTGTGGTGAACCTCACCCCATCCATGCTTGTGACCCACTGAGCCTTTCCAGGATGCCCCTTTAACACCCAATCATGATCCCGTCACCTGTTACCAACTCACCTGTTCACCTGTGGAACGTTACAAACAGCTGTTCTTGGAGCATTTCACAACTTTCACCGTCTTATGTTGCTCCTGCGAATCATTGCATTCTGTTTTTGTTGAGCCCTTTATATCTACAGAAGCGGCGGCTCCTCTTCCCTGGAGGTTTCTACAGTAGCCCAGAACAGACAAAACAAACACTGGCTCTAGACTTTTGTGTTTTTTGTGCAGCGTGTAGGTTCTCCTACGTGCTTGTCAGGGGAGGGTGAGACGAGGTGTTTGAAATCAGCCCCTCTGGTCCTTTAAATGAATGATATGAAGTGAAGTGTGTGTGCAGAGTGAACGTGTCCTCAGACAGAAACTTTTCACCGTTTCAACAACTGAAAATCTGATTTTATTGTTCACTGAAGTGTTGAATCTGACAGACTTCATGACCGTCGTCACCAAACTGATTTTATTGAAACTTTAAGGAGAAACTATGACGACAGCGGCTGTGACATCATCCAGTCGGCCACATCAGGCAACAAGGTGAGGCACAACAGTGATCCATACACACACAAATACACAGACACGCTCACACTCACACGCACACGCATACAGAAACACAGACGCGTACACAACTTAAATCAGCATGATGGATTAAATAAAAACTCCTTCCTGTCGCAGGTGAAGAGCCTCGTCTGCTTCATGAAAGCAGAAACGGAACATTTAAAACGATAAAATTAAACTTCAGGTGTTTTGGTTTTTTTTAGATCGTCAGTTTGGAAAATCAGGCGTCCTCACGACCCGCGTTTCGGTTCGATGCTTCAGCAGCCAATCACAGCGCAGCAGCGGACCGCCTGAGTACAAACCAACCAAAGAAACCTGAGGAAGCTGTTTCCAAAGAGTGGCGGCCATATTTGCTCCCAGTGACGGAGTCTCCGTGTTTCACCATAAAACGATGAGAAAATAAAACGTCCACCTTCGTCCGAGGAAACGCAGCGTGAGATGTACGGCGCGGCGAGGTGAAGCATGATTGGTCCTCCTACGACCTCTCACCTCCGTTCAGAGCAGACAGAGGGCCGCAGCATCCCAGCACTTAACAGCAGCCGCGCCCCCTCCTCGTCCTCCGACAGCGCCGCCTGGTGGTGGTGGAGAGCGGCGGTGGATCATAGCGACGTCTCAGCGTCCACGACTCTGCGACCGTCCTCGTTCTCCACGTTTATCTGGACGCTCGGCAGCTTGTCCTGGCTGGAAGACACAACAACTGTGTTCACACATCCAACTGGATCATCAGTTAATCTGTCAAACTGTGTTTTAAATTTGTTCTTTCATTCATAAATACAATTTTCTAACCCTAACAGCCATGTTCTACAACCTGAGGAACCACCTCTAACACCATAGCAACCACATAGTAACGCATTACCCATCATCCCAAACACCATAGCAACCACCATCACGACCCTGGAAACCTTTCAGTAAAACATTAACAACCACTCCCTGAAAAACACCTAGCAACACCTTATTATTGGATATTTTTTAAATTTATTATTATTGATTATTTTTATTTTGCATCATTGTGCACCACCTTCCAACATCAACACGGACTAACAAAACAAAAACAGACATGATGAGGCTAAAAAGATGAAAAGACATAACAAGACAATAAAGACAACGTGAAAAACTATGTAAAAGACGTAAAAAGATGAAAATGATACATCAAGACAACAAGACAAGAATGATGCAAAAATGTAACATAACAAAATATATGTAAAAGATGCAACAAGACAGAAAAACTTGAAAACATAACAAGACAACAACACAAAAGACGAAATGTATCAAGAGGAAAAAGACGTAAGAATCTGAGACAGACGGAGACTCTGTGGTGGAGAAAGGCTGAGGTCCAGTTAACTTTGCACAGAAACAGTAAAAATGTCCTTCAGAGGACGACTTCTTACTTTTATACTAATTAGTTCTACTTTTACAGTTTTAAGCATCTGTACTTCTACTGCAGTAAAGACTGAGATTCCTCACAGAGGCTGCAGTCAGTGTAAAACAGACTTTAGCTCAGAGTGAGAGAACCAATCACAAACAGCCTTGGCTGATGATGTCACCAAGTATCTCGGGGGTTTTACCTGTTGCTGCGTTTCAGACCTTTGTTGCCGTCTGAGTTCATGGAAACTGATTTCCAAATGCCGCTTTTGGCCATTTCATCGGAGATGTTCACCTCTGACGGGTCCATGCTGCACGAGACACACACACACACACACACACACACACAGAGAGAGAGAGAGAGACACACACACATTAGTCTCTGCTGCAGTGTGTGTTTAACACAGCCTTCTGATGTCACTGACTCACCGTCCCTTCAGGTTTTTGATCGGGAAGTTCATGACGTTTCCTCTGTCGTACGGCGGATCGTCGTCCACCTCCTCCAGCATCCGCCGAGCATCCTGGGAAATAAAAAAACACATCAGCAGTGTCAGAGAGGAGACTGAAGCAGAGTCACAGTGTTTGTAGAACCTGACTGATCCTGGATTTTTGGGACTGATGCTGATGTTAGGGAGTAAAATATTCCCACTGATACGACTGATATTCTTTATATCCGTCAGTCCCAAACACTGAGTTATGACCCTGCAGTGCAGCTTTTATAAAGTTTTACTTTCCTTTTTTCCATCTGATGTCTACATTTAATAAAAGTTTGGCCTGTTACGAGGTTTGACAGCCAAGAGTTTGATCTTAAAAAATAGTTTTTTTTCCCCAACATAATAAATAAAATAAAGTAAAATAAAGTTTTGTCCCAATTCTCAAGAATAAGAGAATTAAACCTGAATTTAAAAGGATCAAATATACATGAAATGCTTCCTGTAAGGCTGACAAATAAAAAACAAAACATAAATTATGTTCTGTTAAAAAAAAAGAAATGTTTTCATGAAGGTGGATGAGACCTCATTTACGCTGATGTCAGTATAAACAGATCCAGCTGTGACAGGCTGATATCAGCCTGTTCGTAAAGATTTCAGTTCAGCAGCTCACCTCCTTCTCCTTCTTCTTCTTGTCGTCGTCCTTCTTCTTCTTGCTCTCTGGAATCAGGTCGTCCAGCCAGCTCAGCTCTCGTTTGGTGAAGCAGAAATCCAGAAGCTTCCGGATGAAAACCAGAGCCAGAACCTGCAGAGGACAAGAGACGCCCGGTTATCGCTTTAAAGTATCAAAGCATCTGGAAACTCAGCTTGAAACAGTAAAAGTGCACATATGATGTCAACGTTTAGTTTCTCATCAAGCATCAAGTGAAAATAAACATATAGAAGAGCTCATGTTGCTGTTTAGATCATTTCTCAGACGATGTGGGCGCAGCAGATGAATATGGAAGCTAATGTTTCATCCACATGGTGTCAGGCAGACTGAGGACACCTGCTGGATGAAACGGGAAAAACAAAACACATCTGACACCATCTGTTGCATTTGTTGACAACAAATGGAATAAAATACATTAAATAACATTATTTTGTGTTTATTATTTTAATAAAGTAAATATTATAGCAATGTATGTGGTTTTAAAATGCTGCTTTCTCCAAATATTATATTAAAAACTTAAGACTTCATGTTTATTTCCCTGCAAAACATCAGCTGATTCATTCATTTCCAACATGGACAGTCAAAGGAGAACAGCTCTTTGTGCATCTTGTCTCCATGTCAACCTTTCTTGCAACATCCTGGAATGATTTTAAGCTCTGGTCAGTTAATTCCAAGTGTTGTTGCATGAAAATGATCAGCTTCTTGTTGATCAGGTTTTCTCCTTGTGTGAGGGAGCTACGTCACATCTGGTCGGGAATTCCGTCACAGTAAAAAGTTAAAATGTTATCTACCGTTACCGTGAACGGTATTCTCACCTAATTTTATCGTCCTTGTCTTGTCAGATAAAATGATATCTGGTTTGCTGTCTGCCTGAATCCATGTGAATGCAACATGAGACAGTCCCTCCAGGAAGTTGTGATGTTGCGATCGCAAATTCTTCGTGAATTCGATTGTGAATTCTTTGCCACCTTGCAATTTTGTCCAAACTCCGCAAACATGCATCGCAATTTTTGGGAAAAGCTGCTGTGAAATCAGGTATTTTAGGCTGCAACAACACCCCGAAACAGCCCATGAAATCCTGGAGGGACAGATGATGTCCTGCTGTGGACCGCTGTACACGCAGACGTCCTTCAGCTTCCTATTCTGCACATGAGACCCTTTGTTACATGGTTAGAGGACTACAGCGGATTTGGGTTTATAGAAGCTTTAATAAAATAAAACATGTTCTCTTGGTCGTCTCCGTTTGTCTCACCATCATGGGGAAGACAACAGCGGCGGCCGACGCCTTGATGGACCAGAGGACGATGAGGCAGGACAGCTGCACCACGGTGAAGATGTGGACCTTCCACAGAGGGACGTAGCGCAGGTAGATCAGGTCCGGCTGGTGTTTGGCCGGCATGCCAAACAGTTTGATCCGGTCGAACAGCTGCAGGACGGAAACACACGGACAACAAGACCATCAGAGACACCGAAACACAGACCGAGGACGCTGCAGCGGGACAGACGGACACTGGGACAGACCTGAATGCCTTTGAGCGAGGACACTCCCATGTAGAGGAAGACTCCGTACAGGACGGGCATCGGGATGAACTGAAGGACGGAAGGAAAAAATTAAAAGTTAGACGTAAATAAATAAAGTAACGGAGCAGCTGGAAGAGAAGCAACCAAATGTTCACTCAACGCTCACTCAGTTCACTCTAAAATTAAAAATATTTGTTTTTCCATCAGGTTAAATCACTGTTTGTGTTAGAGGAGTGATAGAGGAGTTCACCTTGAGGGCGGAGGTCATGAAGACGGAGCAGCCCATCAGGACGAAGATCATGAAGCCGGTGACTCTCTGCTCTCTGATGCCCAGGAACTTTGGCTGCTCGCCGGGCGCCGCGCACTCTGACTCCAGCTTCAGACTGTTGACGTGGGAGATGGAGAGCACGGTCGCCGCTACGAACCACGGCAGGCCCATGATGGAGCACACGCCCAGCATCAACGCCACCACCAGCAGGTCCAGGTGGTAGCCACAGCCTTTCTGCAACCAAAAACACACACGCAGGTAAAGATAAAATCACTGAGCTGCGTGTTCACCTACGGTCCTGTCAGCTGTCCTGACCTTCAGCTTGTTCTCCTTCCTGTTGACGATGACGGCGGTGATCTGCTGGTCCATGAAGATGAGGATGGTGCAGAGCAGAGCGGGGACGGCGGCGGCCAGCAGCGTCCACCAGGGGTTCGGACCCAGCGGGGAGATCAGCCAGCCTCGATTGCTCGACGTCGGCTGAACGGACGAACGGCAGAGTTAGAACTTCAGACGCACGTTTGGAGCTATTTTTCAAATCTTTCCTGTCATGATTATTGTCATTATTGATCAATCTGTCAATCATTTTCTCAATTCAGTCAATAAAATGTAGAAATAGTTCAAAACGACGTCCGCAAATGTCTTGTTTTGTCCACATATTCAGTTTACTGTCAGAGAGGAGTGAAGAAACCAGAAAATAATCACATTTAAGAAGCTGAAATCAGAGAATTTGGACTTTTTCTATTTGAACAATGACTCAAAACAATGAAATATAGTAAAGTACAGTATTTGTACTTAGTTACGTCCACATTTGCAAATGATATGCATTTAAAATTAGGTTTAATAGTGATGTGTGTGTATGTAGTATCTCCTCTTTTTTGTTTATGTGTTCTCAGCGTCTGATCTCTAATCTTTGTCTGATTGAACTGAATCTTCAGGTTGTTGCTCTTCATTTCTGGACCCTGCAGAAACTGACCTTAAAACACACGTATGCAGTGTTATGTAATGCACAACTGAACATTAAAACCCACACACCACAGCTGATAAAGCCGTGTCCTCTGCCCTGTTACCACACCGAGCTAACAGCTGCTGAGGAGGCTCCTCACTCAACAAACACAAGTCTGACCAGCTTCAACATCAGGAAACAAAACCACACAAGAGTTCACTACTATTTTAACATCATCAGTCCCTTTAAATTAATTCTTGATGCTTTGCTTTATTTGTTATCTTATTTATTTAGAATTCACGTCTCTGATGAACCTGACAAAGAGCAGCGCAAAAACAAAACGTAAAACACAACATGAATGTAAAAGTGAAGCAGTTAAATGCTGGAACACAGGCTGGAAATTTTACAGGTTATAAACAGTGGCGTCGGGTGTTACCTCGAAGCGGTCGGGTACGTTGAGTTTGGGTGAAGGAACTCCCACCAGATAATCCACCAGCACCATGATCATGATGGTCAGAAAGACGGCAAAGTCACTGATGGTCGATCGAACCTGCAGACACAGAACAAACATTAAGCCCTGCTCTTAAACTCTGTTTCCTGCAGAAAGACATTTTAATTATTGAAGAAAATTATGATCTTGAAGCTTGTAATCACTACTAGTTGTTTTCCTTCCTGATTCTTCAGACTATAGACGGTAAACAAAGATGGACGCCGTGTCTTCTCTTCCTTCTTTTTTACAAACTTGAAGCCAAAACATCCTGAAAGTCAGTTTCGTAACCCTCTGAGGTGTTAGTCATACACACCTTGGTGGGGAAATATCTCTTGGTCTTGAACTGTTTGAGGAAGGAGGAGAGGAAGAAGGTGGTGAAGAAGAGGATGACGGACCAGAAGAGGACGTCGGGGACGTAGGGACCTTCATGGCCGCAGGCCAAGCCGATGAACTCCCCGTGTAGATCCTTACAGTCCTGGAGACAGAGACGGAGAGACACAACGTTAAAGTCACTTCTGAGGTGTTCTGAGCTGCAGTTCTTCTGTTGTCCACTAGATGCTGCTGTGGAAAAACCTCCAACTTCTCTCAACAAATCCAGTAGTTTTTATAGTGTTTATAGTGTTTGTGTCTCCTGAGGAGTCATGACGGTGCAGCATCGAGTGTATCTCAGTACATATATATATACATACATTTTTCTTTAATTTGGTGCACAGGCTACATATTTTTACAGTTGGAGGGAAAAAAGCAGCAGTTAAGAAAACTCAATTTCAAAGCAACATACTGCGAAAAAATTAATTTTGAGCCCAACTCAAACTTTCTGACTTTTGAAATAAACTTTAAAAAGTTTGTGTCACATCGGTCACGGTGCTACATGAACACACTGCGTCTGTGTGTTTGATGAAGAGTAAAAAGCTTCCTGCAGGTTCATGTCAGACCTTCACAGTCAGCTGTTCCCACTGGAGGTTTTCTGGCGTGACGTTTTTGTTCCTCCACGACTGCAGAACTTCAGCGGAGGCGTTGGCGGGTTGAGAACACTCACACCTGAAACAGAACAGCAACACATTTACAAAGCTTCATTTCACAGACCTTTACTGATCCTCAACACACACTTGTTTAAAAGGACCTCGAAACTTGTGTTCGTATCTGAAAGAAAATTCAACACACGAGGAAACTGGTGAAGTTCTAAATCACTCGTACTGAAGAATAAATCTGCTCGTACGAGTCGTTCTTGCACGAGTCCCAATGAACAGGCAAGTAAAAATTTGAATGTTTTTTTGTAATTCTTTGTAATGTTACTTCTAATTTTATCTGTTGTTTTGCATCAACTTATCTTATCTTAGTCTCAAACCACTGTAAAGAAAACTGGAGCTGAAGCATCGACGCTCAGCTGCAGCTAATGTTCACTTCATGAGTCCAAACTACACAAAGAAAGAAAAACGTTTGCTGCATGCTCAGCCACAGGACACACTGTTAAATCAGAGATTAACCAGAATAATTGATTATTTAATCATGAAACCAGTTACTGTTACTGTGAGTTAATAATTAGAGCACAACACAACCTGCTGATCATCTACAACATGCACATCTGGAGCTGTGGAGGAGACAACAGGAAAAATCTAATCCAGCCGTGGAGCTGTGTTTCTGCTCACGTGTAGAAGGTGAGGTTGTCCAGCTGGTTGTGCATGTTGATGGGGTAGACCTCCCCGAGGTGGACCAGCTTCTCCAGAGCCTCGTAGATGAAGATGATGCAGATGAGGGCGGCGAAGGCCTCCTCGGTGAAGCGGGTGATGTAGCAGACCAGAGAGCTGGCGTCGGTGGCGACCAGCACCAGGCAGAGGAAGGCCGTCCACAGTCCGATACTGGTCCGCAGGGACAGGTAGGACAGGCCGAAGTCACTGAGGACAGAAAGGGGGGGACGATGAGACGAGACAAGAAGGTTCACATCAGTTTTATGACTCACTGATCAAAAAAATCAGATCAGATACACATCAGATTTATTAATAAAGGACATTTCTTCAAGTTTTCATTTTGTGTTAATTATCATGTCATGGGAGTTTTTAATCATATTATCGTTCTGTGGTATCGTTACATCAACAGATATCTGCATATGAAAGCAGAACACTGAATCATCTTCAGACGTAGAGATGAAAGAGTTAACAGTTTCACGATAAATGACGGTTGGAATTAAAGGTTCATGCACAGATGTCGAGCAGTGATCAGCGGAGCTGACAGAGCGCACGGGATGTGCCGCCGCGTGCGCCGCTGCAGCCAGCGTGTGTGTGTGTTTGACTGAGAGGGAGGCAGACGGGGGGAGAGGAAGGTAGAAGGACTGTCAGTCATGGTGGAACACAGCAGCTTGTCAACAGGCAACACAAACAGTCCAGTCAACACGTTTAAAGTTTGCAGCCACAGACGTCAACAACTGTTATGAAGCATTCGTGATCCTGTTGGAATTCTGCACAGTGGAATATCAACTCTGATGTATTATATACACAACAACCAGACGTTTTAGTGATGTTGGTGCAGGTAAAATGTTTAAATTCAATGTTTGCAGCTTGATAACTTGTCTGGATGACTGGGAGCTGCTTCTGTCGCTGAGCTGCAGGCGCAGACAGACTGTCGGCTGTGAAAGAGTCTTTCTGGAAGTCATTAATACTCACCCGTGTCACCTGACCTGCCTGTTGTGACCCGCGGTATTTTCTAAAAAGTCAATCTGAACCAACCCACTCTGTGAGTAAACTGGGTCGACCTGCACATCACTACTTTTCTACAGCAGTTGTGTTTATGCTCCCTGTCAGAAGAACTGCATCTCTGGTACCTCGGATACTGTAAAAAAAACAAACAAGTACCGTAACGTTTTCAAAATTTTGGCATCGACTTGGTACCAAAATATCAGTTTTTGCTGACATCCCCAATTGTACCTGTTTATATGAGCTTCTTGTTCTACCAAACGTTTTGCACTGGTCAGGAGGAACACAGAAAACCCAGAGAGAAATACACGCAGCTTTTATGTGACCATTTTATTGTGCTTTAGTGATTACTCATTGTATATTTTATAGATTTTATTTTGCATTACCTCCTTGGTGTCATACATTTGGTCTTTGAATGTTACTGTGTTGTTTTTTTATGAATAACAAGCTGCCCCAGATTGTTTCCTGTGGGATTAATAAAGCGTTACTGAATTTAACTGGAGAACAAATGTGTCAGAGCTGAAACACTGATGCAGCTCTGCAGAGTCTCTGTGCTGACCTGGATTCAACCTGCAGCTGAATCTCCATTTTAATTTATTTTCCTAAATAATGTTTTTATTATTGTGCAGTCAGAGGAATGTCGGTCAAGCTGCTGTTAGTTTGAACACTTAAAGAAGGTCTTGTGTGTTTTTGCAGATGAACTCTTGCAGCGTTATCTCTGAGTCAACACTGACTCAGGACAAACCGTCTGGACGAGTCCATCGACCACAGAAGAGGGTCTCTATAAAAAGCAGCGTCCTCTCTGTCCTCCTCATCCCGTGTCTCATCATGTCTCGGTGCCGTCCCGTCCTCCTGTTGGTGACCCTGGCCTGCCTGGCCTGGTTCGGCTCTGCCCAGCCCGTCAGCAAGGACGAGCTGAAGGAGGTGCAGGACGCCCTGGAGCGCCTGAGGGCCAAGGGACAAGGTGAGGCTGCGTCTCTGCTCGCACCTGGACCACTTCTGAACGATCAGTTAATTGTTGCAGCTCTATTCCGTTGTGTAATACTGCTTATGAGGGAAATGAAATGGATTTTTACTGCAGGGGTCCCCGCCGGGCTTGACTGGAGCTCTTCAACAGGATCCTTGTGAACATGGAGTTTTCGAAAATTTAAGAAATTTCTAACCGAAGGAAATTCTGGCACATCCAGCCAGAGTTTCAGTGACTGCTGGACAGAATTCACGATGTTTCAGTCTGTTTTTAATGCTACTTTTCTGTATTTGTTTGCAGCACTGACTGACCGTCTGGATGCAGCTGAGAGAGAACTGAAGAGAGTCAAAGGTGAGAAATATCATCAGGTAAAAAACACATGTAACTGTGGGCAGATATGATATAAAACTGCTTATTAAGATATCTGACAACCTCTTGTGGAGGAATTAAATAGAGAAGTTATAAATGCTGATGAATACTGTAAATTAATAAACACTTTAAAATGTCCTGATGCAAGTAAATGCGTTAGAATCTCTAAAACATTTTATAAATAAAAAGGACAAATCTTTGCACAAAATTCAGAAAAAGTTGTGACCTTGCGTAAAGCGGAAATGAAAACAGAATGCAAAGATTTTAAAATCCTTTTCGACATACAATCAACTGAACAAACGGTACAAACACAGTTTGTCTCTGCAGCTACAAATGTAAGTTAAGACTCGACCATGCAAAGAGAAAGACAAATATCAACAACATCCAGAAACACTGCAGACTTCTCTGGACCCGAGCTCATCTGAGACGGACTGACGCAAAGAGTTAAAGTGAGCTGTGGTCTGACGAGTCCACGTTTCAGACTGTTTTACAGACGTGTTACAATAGAATGAGAAAGAAGTTCACGTTCAAAACCTCAACAATTATTGTCCTTAGTAAAAAATTTAAATTGGGTTTGTAGATTTTGTGACATTTATACGTTTGTTAATGAAACTCTGCCTGAAAACCTCTGACATTTTAATCACTCCACACTTTGTAAGAAATGACAGATGAGTTTCTTTTCTCTTTTCTTTTGTGCAGAAACACCTAAAATTGCGTTCGCCGCCTCTCTGGGAGGAAACGGCCTCGTGAAGACAACGACCGGAAACAAAGACCTCATCTACAGGGACGTCCTGACCAACGTGGGCGGGGCTTACAACGCTGAGACAGGTGAGACACGAGAGTCAAGTCTTCATTCAAATGCACATTTTAACCAAATCTATGGAAATTTGGCAAAAAGAAAATGAATGAACGTGTTAATCTACTCCAGATACACAGATAAACAGTAGGTGGAGCTAAATCTACGGTCGGTGTCATTAAACCATCGGACGATATATCGCCAGACGTATTCTTAAATCGCCCTTAAAGCATCACACCTGTTAGTTCCAGCAACAACCTCATCACTCTTTCTTCATCTTCCTTACAGGTGTGTTCACGGCACCGATTCGTGGAGTCTACTACATCCGCTTCACCGCCAACAGCCCCACCGACTTCACCATGAGCGCCGTCCTTTACAAAAACGACGTTCAGATCCAACTGATCACCCACGAGCAGCCGTCCGGTCAGGGCAGCGATACGGCCTCCAACGGCGCCGCCCTGATGCTGGAGAAGGACGACAAGCTGAAGATGGTTCTGTGGCACAACACTCAGATCTGGGACAACAGCAACCACCACAGCACCTTCAGCGGCTTCCTGCTGTTTCCCATGTGAGTTCAGAAAAGACCTGCCTCTGATTGGCTGGCAGCTGTCCATTAAAATCACATCTCCGACCTGACTGCTGATACTACTGTCACTACATCACTACATCAGTCTCTGCGTCTTTGTCTTACAGGACAGACCAGGCTCCCGGGGTCGAGGCTGAACCCGATCTGAGGACTCTTCAGAATTCACTGACGCAGCTCACAGCAGATAACGAGAGTAAGACTCACACATTCAACTCCTGTTTGTTCTCTTATCTTTCCTGATATTTCTGCTCTGTTCTTTGC
>JAJHUR010093971.1:13534-29270 GCA_027495735.1 Lutjanus campechanus | reverse complement strand
CTCCTCCCCCTTAGTTTCCTACTTCTGTATTATCTTCCAAATATAGGGAAGCCTGATCCTCTCTCTGTCTCTCACTCACACAGCAACAGTCAGGTGTATGCAGGTCTTATGCAGCACTTTGCTTGTGCAGGCAAAAAAATAGCACATTCGCGAGTCGCCCTCAAAGCAAAACACGGATTCTGAGCAGAAAACTCAACCACGGACATGAAAATCAGTTTCAAACTAAAGGGGCCAGTGGATCATTAAAAATGGATCTGCATCCTTTATTAATGCCCTCATTACCATGTCTGTTCTGCTCCTGCATGAACAGCATGCAGAGATGGAAGAAGAGACTTGTACAAAAGTACTTAATCCCAGTATCCTGTTTGTATTATTGCTTCCACTCAGTGCTGCTCGGAGGGGGTTGGTTACCTTCATAATGCCAGAGACGCGTTCGTCTTTCCTTTGAACTCAGTCTTACATAAGTTGTCGGAGGCAGCAAATGAGCTGCGTTCGGAGATCTGCAGTCCTGAAAAGTTCAAATATTAGAATTTTACTTAACTAGATAACTCTTGTTGCATTAAGAAAGTAGCTTTCAAGGGAGTTCGGGCCAAAACTGTGCTTATTGAACCAGAAAAAGAAACATACAAATAAAGAAACGTTCAAAAAATAAGCTAAACATAGATGAAAATAATTTTTGTTTAAATCATTCAAAAATTAACTCAAATTATCAACAAACATAACAGTTTATGTCAAAGAAGCATAAGCGGCTAGCCTCAACAAGACAGGATGGTCTTGTAATACTCAAAAAGCGATAACGAGTCCATTCTGCCCTCAGTCCAACAACACTGAGGTGGGGTTTTTTGCCAGGCTCCTGGAACCCCAGGGCAAACCCTGTAACCCCTGTTCAGGCATGCATCCTAAGGTGGTTGCTGACTGATACCCGACCTCCCTCTCGCTCCTCTCCTGTCCCCACGATGTGTATCCATTTCCTCCCACTGTACAAAACTAAATTGGATAGAAGGATACAGGCACTGCTGGTGACATCATTTGGAGGTTGGCCACCTGTTGAATTCATAGTCCAACAAATACTGGGAACCACATCACCATGGTAACTGCTAAGTGCTGCTAACTGTAGTTGCCTGTTAGTTAGTTAACTCAGGTAGCCATGCAGCTAGTGGTCCAAAACACCAGGGTAGTGTTGGTGTTTACACCGCTAACAGAGTAGCTTTGTACTACCAGGAGGAGGAGGTTTTCAGGCCCATGGTAAGTGCTTGAAATGAAGGCTAACCTGTTGTACCAGGGATAATAGAAATAGCACCTGGTACACAAAGATATTGTGTCTGTCATGATTCTGTGACAGTACAGAAATTTGTCATTGCAAAAGAAATTATTATGTTTACATTTCATGGAATATAAAGGGAATGGGCACCAGAACCAGAGACAGGCAAGTGGGCAAAGACACTAGCCTCAACAGCCGCCCATCTTCAGTTAAATAAAGTTTTAATTAAACATTTTGACATCGTAATATATATGCTTAAAAAACATCATCATCACGTCAGCCAGAACAAGGAGTGCCAGAGCTGGTGTAACTCAGCTCTCTGATGTGTCTTCGCCTGAAACACTGTGATCTTGACAGGTTCCTGTCATCATTTCATGCACCGTTCACCTGAACATGCAAAGTTAATCGCCACCTTCAGAGGACACACTGCCTCATCCAAACTCAACTCGTCGTCATGCCTTTCCATGAAGCGGGAACAGGACGGACCTCAAACCAACCTAGGAGGGAAAAAACACATTTCGTGTCACACCAAGTTACCAGTTATGATTTCAGCATTAATATTGTTTATCAAATTTTTAGTATAAGGATGATGAAATTAACGAGAAGCAGATCAAAGGTTTCTCCTTAGACTTCTGGGATGGATGTTTTTGTTTTCGATCATCTCTGATCATGTGTCCTCACTTTTCATCAGAGCTTCCTATGAGAATTCAACATGGCCCTGGGCTAAGATCCTGAGCTGCGGTGAGCATACAAATGCAGCACCGCAGTTTGAAGTTATTGCTGAGCTTGTGAGCTCTGGGAGATCCTGTACCTCAGGGCTGTGGTTTGTCGCTGTAGGTGCGCTGGAACAACTCCTAACTAAAAACCATCTGCCTGGCACTGCTGCTTCATACACCTGAAGGCTGGTCCCCTATTCCCACCGACTGTAATTGGACTTTTTTTGAATTCTTAATCACAGCGAGGACATCAGGTGTCTTAAATGCCTTTTTATACACTTCTGCCCATAATCCTATGAGCTAAAGTATGTCAGCTTCTGGTTTTCCTCAGTTTAATTACAAAGTCACGTTACAACTTGTGCTCTCAACTCTTATGTGTTCAGTCTAGCAAAAAAAATACATTTGCTGGAGCTTTGAACTTGTCTGAAAGGGAAATACCTAAAAATCCAAACCACTTGTGTTGATTTGTCACAAAAGCAATAAAAGCTTCTGAAGAGTGGAAATATACGCTTCACCAGGGGGAGAACAAGCCTTTACATAAGAGCACACAGCAGACTGAGCCGTGCTCGCTTCACCTGCTGCTGCTGCTGAGTCGTTTGCATCTGCGTTTTATTACGGTGTTGGCTATAGCCATGACACAAGGGGATGGGGGGAATTACAGTGATATGTCAATGTCACACCCTGATGTACGCCACAGCTACTGTTTCCAAGGAACTCTCATAATAATACTGAAGAATAATAAAAAAAAAAGATCTTTCCCCTGGACCCCGTATATTATTTGCCTGTAGCAAATAAAAGTCTGCATAACTGCCAAATTTCCAATTAAATTCATGCCCACTGTGCTGCATGTTGATGAGCAATTAAATTTAGGCAGAGATTACTTTTTCTCTTTTAATGTTTGATTGAGACGGCATGCTGACACAGACCAGCACTTGGACCTGGTCTCTACAGATAACATTAAAGTCAATATCCAAATTTGAAAGGAGCAAAGTCAGTGTCAGACTCAGGCTGTCTGAGGGGCAGGGCAAAATAATAAAAAGGGCACCAGCTGTACGTGATGGGGCATTAAATTATTTTATTGTACAACTGCTACAATTCTGTAATAAAAACACACTGGGAACTATTTAACTATTTAAAAGCACATAGAGGCCAAATAATTCTTCAGCATGTAGGGCAGACTTCATAACATTTTCTGGAAGGACCTCAAAAGGCACTTTAGGGAGAACTTTATCATGTTTTGTCCACTGGAAGGGCACTTTAGAGAGCCTTTTTTTTTATCATAGAAGGATAATTTACCACACTATGTCCACTGGAGGAGCCTCCGAAAAGGTATTTTTACATCAGTTTTTCATCAATTAATATTTCCCACAAAACTTTGTTTAAAGAATTGCCAATTGTATGTCATTGTGCTTTGACCAATACACATAATGAGTGGCCTAGAGCTTTGACACAATTGCAAAAACTTGATTGATGGTGTTGGAGGAGGCATGTAGGTTTGTCAGTCAGTGAGAGAACTTTAAAATGGCATATTTAGTTTGTGGTGTAAATATCACTCTGTAAAAGGTAGCCTACTGTCTGCATATAGATCTGCATGTAAACAGTAATAAAACTCTTAGCTGGACAAATTGGGATAATAAATAACATACTGAACATAAATAAGTTCATTTTGTGTGCGTGTATGAAGCTACATTTCATTGTGCAGCCCTGTGTTGTAAAATGACAAATAGATGACCTTGATCTCTTGAATAATTCAAGTCATGTTCTATTTTCAGAAATTCAGCTGTTTTGAGTTGGTATTCACAGAGTCAATGATGTGTGAGGCTTTGACATTTAATCTGGCTCCATCTCTCTGACAATATGACATGATGACATGACAGATGTCCATCATGAACTTTATACACCTTAATTCTTCATATGCTCATTTATTATTAATAAATGATAATAATCTGAATATCAGAAAATTATTATTTTTAAAGGGGATAAGTCATGTCGCTAACATTTTTAACACTAAGCTAATTGGAAAAATCTATTTCTGGTGTAATTCTAATTAGTTTTCACATGTTGATTCTGAATAAATTTACTGAGTTTTAAGGCATGAACATGCAGTCAGAAATATTAAGTAAACTGTATTCAGTGCACTTCAGCTGCATGCTCGTGGTCCTGATGTTGTGTAAAGTGAAGATAAGAGAATTGTAGTGTGTCCGTGAGAGCGTTCATGTTGTACCACGAACATATGTTGACATATGCACTTAACTACTGTATATTTTGTTACTGCAAATGCTGAACTTTTGTGCATGTATAAATCAATATGTGACATTTAATCTTAATAGAGTATCACTGCATTGAAGAACAACTGTTAAATCAAGATGTGACATGATGACATTTCCAGAGAGTCATTTTGATATAACAGTTCATGGTGTTGTTAAGATAATGTGGAGCAGTGCTATGAAGATTTTATTTGTATTTACTTTCAGATGGATCAACGCCGCACATGGACAGCTGTCCTCATCCCAGCCGGCCCAGCAGCCCACTGCACCAACCTCCTACAGGGTACCAGGATCAGTGCAACTTTCCAACAGCATATCATCCAACATCGCCTCAAGCACTGCTGTTGTAGAGTTCAAGGCCCCAGTCAGTTGGTATGCATGACGGATGCATGTTGCCAAGGACTGAACTGAGAACGTTGAAATGGGGATTTCTCTTGGCCGACCACTGCCGCTTCGCCTGAGGTACCTCTTTTGGTCCCTGTTCTCCTTTTTCGTTTTCTTTAGTGCATAGCAATCATGCACTGCATGTATTCGAACACCAGTTTAATTCTTGAAGCTTCCTCGAGTTAATTCTGAATTTAGATGAGGACAACAATGCAAGGAAACACAATTACTGTTTTTATTTAAATGGCGGTTACAAAAGTTTTCGGGTGCATTCCAGTGCACATACCACCAGACTATTAATATGTCAGAAAAGATATAGTATGGCAGGATACATATACAGGATGCCCGACTGCATTTTGCTGTACGCAAAACAGTTTTCCAGCTATTCTGGCCTACACTCCTCTGTGCAGCAGAAGATATATCACATTGACTGAGCCACCATGAGAGCACAGACAGTTGTCAGCTCATTAGCTGCATTCCCAATTGCATACATTTTTTTTACTTCAAATTTCATGCTTCAGACTGCAATGGTTGTATGAGCAAGAAGGTCCAAGTTCAAGGCACAATGTTATAACAAAGTAGTATGTCCCAACTGTGTGCATACTACATGCAACAGTGGATAAGTGCAGCTGTAGTTTGTCTTAAAAGTAATGTAAAAAAAGAAAGTATGTGATTTGGGTTAGATGGTCTTGTTGGTCACAATAATCCAGCCCCTGACGTGAACGGGTTATGTTCTAGAAGCGTTGGTGCCCCTCTGGAACCAGTTCTCGAGGCCGAGATCTGGTGCTATGGCTGTCAAAATGCAAATTAAAATGAGGAATCAAAATGAGGCATTGGCTCTGAACTGGCCCTTAGGGTTAACAGTGGCTCCCCACCTGGCTCCCTCACTAGATTACAGGGTGAACTCCTCTTACCAACCTCTGGCACCCAAGAAGCCTTTGACAGCGTGCCCCCTAAAACACCTGAGGCACCCACTGAGCCACGGCCTTTATGAAGAAGCCCAGAGTGGGTGAAGAACTTGAGGCTTTTGGAGGAGAAAACAGTTGGAGGGTGGAGGCACCTTCAAAGCTCTACGCAAACATGCATTTTATATGATTTTGCATTGCAGTGAGTGGAGAACTTAGTTGTAGTTGTTGACCAGTAGGCAGGCTCATGTGCATCTTTCTAAAATTAATTCTGTATGGAGCTACTGAAAATCATTAGCTAATTTTGTGTGTAATGTCATGATCTAGTTTTAAAAGCTTTATTATTTTAGCTAATATCATGCTAACTTTGCTCAGAAGGTAGAGTCAGGTCAGAACTCTCTATATAAGGACACGGCTCTCATTACAATTTAGGAGGGGACTGGGAAGACATGGACTAGACTGGCACACTGGACCAGCCCATGTTAAAAACACCAAAGTCAGAATACTACAACACAAACAAACCAACCAATCAAACCAGCATAGTACAAGCTACGTCCGTGAGGTAAAATGGTAAAATTTTTCTCATGGGGCCTTGTAGCTGTGAAGAGACCAGTGAGCAAAACTAGACTGTCTTTACCTTGAGACTATTTTTTACAGAGAATTACAGAGAACTGACAGAGAGCTGAACATTTTGATGTCAGGGTGAAGTTAATCTTTGATCTTTTGGATATAAAATGTCATCACCTTATCATTTTGTCTTATTAGATATCTTTGTGTAAATTTGTCATAATTACCAGATGAATTCTTGAGTCATGGACAAAATTTTGTTTAGTGAGGTCACAGTGACCTTTGACCACAAAAATCTAATACGTTCATCATTGAGTCCAAGTAGGATGTTTGTACAAAGTTTGAAGAAGTTTCCTCCAAGAGTTCTTGAGATATCGTCTTCATAAGAACAGGACAGACATGAGAAGACAGTGACCCTGACCTTTGACCTTTGACCACCAAAATCTAATCACTTCATCCTTGGGTCTAACTGGTCAATTGTTCAAGTTTGAAGAAATCCCCTCAAGGTGTTCTCTTGATATCTCACATTCACAAGAATGGGATGACCTGAAAACATGATGTGCTTGAGAGTCATGGGGGGTCGCTGTTATCTCACAGTGAGAGGGTTTCTTGTTTATAAAGATGCCCCTGCTGTTGCTCTTTACTAAAGCGCTGTACTGACTAGACTGAATGGAGACTTGAGCTGCCTGAAATATACTGAAGCACTTTCTTTCAGCTACTGTGAGCACACAAACATTTTGTTGCATACATTTTGCTCTCTCCAGTATTAATGTGTGTTTGACACTCATGCTCATTACTTTTTTATGCAAATGTTTCAATTCAGGCCCAGACTGTGAATACAAAACAATGGTTAATGTTACACGAGAGACACAAACTGGTTCTCGGTTAATGTTAACAAAGAGTTGAGGGTAAAGGTTGTAAAGGTGAGGGAACACTGCAGAGGGAAACAGCAGTGTAGTTGTTTTTTTGTTTTTTTTTAAAGCAATGAATTATCACATTTGACACATTATTATTACATCTTCTGTCTGTTCCTTAGTCATTTGCAAAATTCTTTGTACCATTTGTTGCAGACACTAAATGTGTAGGATAAAACTGGGACATCAAATGTTAAGAGTTAATCGCAACTCCACAAAATTATTCAGTGCTTTCCTAGAAAACAGGTCACAGGCTGCTGGCTCTGTAAGCATTTGCATGGAGACTTTTTGGCATCCAGACTCTTAAGTGCTAAAATACTGGCGGTGGAGAGAATGCTTCAAAAATAGGATAAAAACACATGTCACTGTAAATGGATTTTTCAAACAGAATGTGGGAGTGCAGAAGAGATGCAGTGGAATTACAAAATCCTCGCTGCTGAATCCACCTCTCCAGTGTTTAAAGTGAGGGAAGTGTGCCACCACATGGACATTTTATTAGTTTCTGGTGAGGAACATACTGCAGTAGACTGCATGCAAGTCAAAATTCAAAAGTCCACTGACTTCTACATAAAGAATTTACTGACATTAATGTGATTAATTTGATTTGTTTATTAAAGAAGGTTTCACACAAACGTCACATGTAACCTTAACATTCTCCATTTAATTTTTTGAATACTCACTTGAAAAACCTTTAGTGCAAATCATACAGAAGAACTGTTCAGAGATTGATAACATGATTTTAAATTATTAATAAATATACATGACTCAATTTACACTTCAAAATGCTACAAGCACTTTTCACAGTTAAATAACAGTCTCCTGAACGGTCCTGTACATCCAACACATTGCAGTCTGTCTCAATGAGGGAAATATCACCAGAGAGCATCGAAAAGGCAAATAAAATGTTAAGTACAAGTACCATTACACTCTCTTTCAGATATACAGGCCATTGTCAAGTTTTAGTTTGCCCAAATTAATATAAATCAATTCACTCATAATGAAGTAACTACCCTGTATAGCACTGGATCATCAAACTAGTAGCTTATAAAAAATTAAATCAAACAGATCATGTGTTACTACATGATCTTACATTTCCATTTTGTGATTTATACATGTTGAAATTCATTACACACAATAAACTCTTGACAACTGTTATACAGATGATTCATCAGCAATGATGAAGTGCTTGGACACTAAGATTACAGAGTCGTAAACAGACTGTACTTCTAATATGATGATTTCTGGTTGTTGAATGGGGGGAGAAAACACAAAATCATATTTCCAACAAGCATCTTGTAAAACGGGTGCCAAACAAAGCCTACAAGCCAACTGGACTACTGTAAATATTTCAGGATTTCAGAAGAAATGCAGTGAAGGCGAGCACTGGCTCTGTCGGTGCTGTTTAGAACTGAACTCTTATTATTGTAAAAGTGGCAATGATGCATTAAAGCTGCACAGAATATTACATAGTTCTTCTGTTTGGGTTTGCAGGGCAAATACATCAAACGGTATGGTTTCCCAAAAGTTGAATATTTATTTGTGGTGGCCTGTTAACTCCAACATATGAGATTAGGCTGCACTTTGAAGCCCTTAAAAATGTGATAGCACATAAATGTATTCTTTTTAAAAGGGACAATTCACCCCAAACCCAAAATACATGTTTTCTTCTGTCCTGTAGTGCTATTTATCCGTCTGTTTTGGTGTAAGTTACAGAGTTCTGGAGATACTGACTGCAGAGAAGTCTGCCTTCTCTCAAATACAATGGGAGTGGAGGGCGCTCTTTGTGGTGCTCAAAGGGCCATTTAAAAAATTCAGCACCAAAGTCTCTTTCCAGAAATCATGACCTGATTACTCAAGATAATCCACAGACCTTGTTAAGCAGTTTCATGCAGGAACGAGGGGTGTAAAACAAGATTCATCACAGTATGATACCATTTGTTGCTATCACAAAGTCTGCCACAATATAATTTTGATTAGATTCAATTCAGGGGCCTGCAATCGATATCAGATGATTTAACACATTCAGTTACATTAATGTCAGCTCACAAAAAGCAACTAAATTATGATTTGACCATTATATGCCTCATTTGTTCAAGACATTAGTGACACAGTCATGTCATGTGTATCTTAAAGACGACATTACAGATGGATATTTTCACTTTTCTTCCATTACATTGGACTGCTGAACAATGAATTGATATACTGATCCAGACAGATGCATTGTTATATGCTGAGTAGGAACTATTTTCTTCCTACAGTACAAAGAACTCCAAAACTCAGGAAATCACACCAAAACAATCTAGATGGATAAATAGCACTACAGGCAGGAGGAAAAATCTGTATTTTTGGTATGGGGGTGAATTGTCCCCGTAAGTAATATGCACTCTCTTAAAATAATAATTAAATAATTGTAAAAAATAATTAAAATAACAAATTAATCTATTTGGATGGGCCACCAAAATAAATTGGGTAACACCAAACTATGTTTATTCTTCATCACCTTTATGCCACATTTAGTCATATTATATACACTTTTGATGGCGCAGAAGAGCATTGCTCTCAAAACCTTCATACAAATACATAGCAACTGGGCCAACCAGATTATATACAATTTGGATTTGCAAAGGCTGTAGCATTAAATCTACCAATATTACATTCACACCAATAATGAAAACACTGAAATGTCATCAACAGTGCTGATATCCTTAATAATTTGTAAGTTTCACTATACTACAGAGTGCGTTACTTTTCTATGATTCTGTAGTCTTGCATTTCGAAGCAATCTTGATCTGTCTTCCATGTAATTACACTGGTTATTGTCAATCAGAGCAACATCAGATTCAGTGTTTAAGGCCTAATTGCATGAACATAATCAATACAAAATTAACGTAGCTGTTGTATGAGCTCACAGCATGCAGAAAGAGTTTAAACCAAAAGGCCACAGACAACAGATAAGGAAAAGTGCAAATGCATGCTGAAAATGATTGCCACCTGCCATCCTCTCTAAATAACCCACCAAGTATGAAATGAGAGCAGCCTCTGCGCTCAATTCCTCCCACTTCCTTTCCAATTTGTGACACGTAGCAGTCAGATTAACTTCAAAGTGCAAATCCAAGCCGTTGACAGAAAGTTTACGAAATGAAGGAGAAATGTACAAAACTCCAGGCTACTACAAAAGCATTCAAATACTCAGCTGAAACTGTTCCACTCTCTGCAGTATCCACAGTCGTCTGTTTAATCCATCCTCAGTTTAGTCAGTTTATTGTACAGTATGATGCAATCTATGAGTACATGGGGTTTACAGTGTGATTAGCAGTTATCTCCTTTTAGGATCTATCACATGCTCCACACAGCAGGGTCCTGAAAACAACAGAACAAAACACATATTCAGAAAGATATGGATGTGAGGTTGTTTATCAACGGGTTATTACTGGTTATACATTAACTTTTTAAGAACATGGCAGTGCTAAGATCTTATTGACTGTCTGTTCAAAACTTTACTTAAAAAGATTACACTTAATGTCATCTTAAAAAGTATAGTTTGGATTATTTGAAGTGGTACTTGTGTGTAACTACAGTAGACGACAGTCGATACACCCCCACTTTGGGCAAGCAGGGAAGAGTTGTGTGACAAAACCAGACCAATTGCAGGTCAAAACCAGCCCAACACCAGCCCAAGAGCCAATAAAACCGGCGCCAGTAGGCAGAGAGCATAGGCACGTCATATTTGTGTGTGTTCATGTGGCTGTGTGTGTGACGTGTGCCAGGTCTATGTGTGTATGTGCTGTCTGTTGTCAGTTTGGTAGGATTTAGGTATGAATAAATTATCTAATTTAAAATATGGGTGTATTTTTAGAGATATTATTAATGTAATTTGCATGCAAAATGGGTCTATCCAACCAGCAGACAAAAAATCGTCTGACAGCAACACTTCAAAAGTAGCCCAATTCTGTGGGGAAAACGTGACCCTGACAAACCTGAGTGGAGGTAATATAATAAGGTAATAAGTAATAAGACCTCAGACAACCCCACTTCAAAGAATCTAAACTATCTGTTTAAGAGACTTGATTGTTGTAGAAGCTGCTTGTGTGTTGTTTAACCTGTATTACTTGCTTACACTATAGTACCTATCTCACCTGAACAAATAAGGAATACTTCTTTTCTCTGTTTGCATTGACATCATTTGATCATTATTTAATCATTTTGCAAATAAATTTGAATGTGCTTCAACTACCTGATGATCCCCAGCGGGCTGCTGCCTCAAGCTGTAGGACTCTGCTCAGAGTTGCTCTTAACGCCTTTACTAGATTCTTCTCGACTCTGAATGGGAGGCAGCTCATCCTTCTGTGGTGCAGTTTGTTGCGGTTTCACTATGGTGATCTTAATGGGGATCCCTTTTACGCTATGCTGCACTCTGCTATACTGACGCATGGAGGGGTTGAAAGTGCGAACAATGGGAAGTTCATTCAGAGTGGCTGCCTCTTGTTTTGGCTGCATGCTCTCTTTTATAATTATTTTACTTCTTTTGTTTGCAAAGACAGTTTGCACTGGTAGGATGGCAGGCCTCTTAGCAGGGCCAGAGGTCTGCAGTCTCGTCTTATGCTGTGGTGAGGTTTGTTGTTTCTCTTCAACCCCTCGATGCAGGTGTCCATCATTCTCCTTTGTTACAGAGATTCCTCCTTCTTTCCTTTTCTTTACCTCTTTAGGTTTCTTGGGGCAAACTGCCATGTGTTTGGTTCTGCTGCGACGCATTGTGAACTCCCTGCTGCAGTGTGGGCAGACAAAGAGCTCCTGCTGCTCATCAACCTGTACAGGTGACATCTTATTTGATGAAGGGACTGACTTGTTCCTCTGTGGCAGGACCCTTTGGACCAACTTCTTCTTCCTTTTGTTCAGTGCCTTGAACTTCATCTTTACTGATGATTCTTGGTTGGGTTTGGACCTGTTTGACTGGCTGGGTCTGTTGGAGGCATTTAGTCCATTAGTTGAATTAGTGGTAGACAGAACTCCATTTTGAGTTTTTGCAAAATGGCGTAGTGGGATGGGATTCTTTTTTGGTGTGTATCGCCTTTTATCACTGGCATTTGCACAAGCAAGGATATGCTTGTGAAGCTCTGGCATGTTATCAAAGCTTTTCCCACACTTGGTGCACCGAATAGCCGTGCTAAAGGTCTGTGGGATGTTGTGGGTGGTGAAGTTTGTGGCTGAAGCCACTGTGCCAGCGGGTGATCTGTTGTGGTATGGAAATGGAGGGGGCTTAAAGCTGGGATAATGTTGGTTAATGCCAAGACGAACATCAGGCCCTTTGATTTTGCCTCCGTCTGAGGCCATGATTTTTATTGTTGTAAACAGTTCTTCAGCAGCCACATCTTCATCACCTTCTTCTTTTTTCACTGGTTTGTTGGGTTCCTCTGAAGCATCGGGCGTCGAAGGCTCTCTGTTTTTTGTGGGGTTGTTGTAGTTCTGAGGTCTCAGTTTTCCCTTTTCTTCTTCAGTGTGTGTACATTGCTGGCCGGGATGCAATTCTTCCTGATGCTGTTTCAGATTGCAAAGATAGACAAATTCTTTTGTACATGCACTGCAAACATAAGTCTTGCCGACACCATGGAGGCTTGATCGATGGTCAAGCAAAGCGGCAGGTTTGCCAAAGAGCAGCACACAGAACTCACATTTGTAGGGCCATTCATTAGCGTGGTCACCTACATGGTCGCTTAGTTCTTTCATTGAATGGAAAAGCTTATCACACACATTGCAGACAAAATTCTTGGTGAACGTCTGCTGCTGTTGTGCATCGCTTGATGTATTGTTTGAGGACTCGTCCTCTTCAGGTTTCACAGGTGAAGGTGAGGATTTAGATGGGATTTCAGGTATGGAAACAGTACTGTCAGCAGCTTCCTCCTCTTTTGTGGTGGGTGGCTCTGCACTGACATCAGGCTTTGGGTCAGGGCTTGATTCACCCACAGCAGGACAATCAGGCATCACTGAGGTGGTGGTGGTGGTGGATAGGGTTACTGATTCTGCCATAGAGGACACAAGAACAGTGGGGTCCACAGTTTGAGGGTTGGGCACTGATACAATCTGTTGCTGCTCTATGTGATTAACAACCATCTGGGAAGGTGCCGGAGGCTCAGCTGTGTTTTCTTGTAAGGTGATCGCAGCAGGGACTACACTCCCTGGGGCTTCCAGGGCTATAGTGCACTCTATCAACACTGTGTTGCTGGTAATGTTGTAAGAGTTGATGAGGGAATCATTTAAAGTTACAGTGGGTGTGAATGGCACTTCTGACACAGGAGTGGATTCAACTATAGGTGGGTTGAGAGCTATTTGATCAGTGAGAAACACGTGGCCAGGTAGATTTAGAGTTGGGTCAAGGGACTGGGAGAGAGTGACGAGGTTTGCAGGATTTGTAGTGGCAAATGCAGTCGTTAAATCACACTCGGAAGAATTTAATGCATTTTCTGTGCAGATTACCAAGGGCTCAGGAGAAATGTTTGGGGCTAATACCTGGATTGGCTGGCTTGAAGGGTTAGAAATAGGTGGTGGTGCCAAAACTGTGATTAATGAAGGAGTTGTAGGGAGCATAGTGTGTGAGGCAGGAGAAGCAAATGCTATAGTGCACGGTGAGGCTGGCTGCAAGGCGACAGGAGTAAGGGAGGCGGGTGATGGAGTCAGAGAAGTGGGGGGTAGGGCAAGTCCATAAACAAGTCCTTCTGGAACAGGTTCTACTGGGGTCATCATATCTGGACCTGTAACTATGGTGAAGTCTGTGATTAAAGGGGTCTCAGGATTCACTAGGCTCACATTTTGCTCTCCAATATTCATTAAGGCTTTCTCCACAGTGCATGTATTTGATTTTCCCTCTTTCAAAGCTGCCTGTGAAACTGAATTTAACGTTGGTTCAGATTCACCAAGGGTCTTTTTTTGCAAACTCAAATCCAGCGCAGCGTCAGCTAAAGCTATATCTTCATTTCTTTTGACTGTACTAGAGAGATCCAGTGGTTGCTGGTTACAGGAATTACCACCGGTCATGGGTGGCCAGCTCTCTGTCGAGACAGGTTTCACCACTGGATCCTCTAGAGATGAAGCTGTTTCATCCTTTTCATTGGCTGTTTGGTGCACAGGTGAGGAACTATACTGAGTCTCCATCTGTCCTGTGCTTACAGCCTCATCTGCTGCATCTGGTGTTTCCTCGTTAGATGCTGGAGAGCTCGGTGGAGAGCCGGTCCTTCTTTTAAACCTCCCTGTTCCAGCAGGCAGGACAGAGAGAGAGACAGGCGAACATGGCTTCTGACCATCTGTGATGAGGGCAAGTGTAGGTTTCAGGCCATCCTGCTTCTCCAAGAGCTGCTTCAGTTTAGGTGACAGAAACACTGTTCTTTCCTTCTGCACAATGGTAGACTCTGTATTCTGAGGAAGTAGATTCTCTATTAAAGAAGATACAAGTGAAGATGAGGATGAAGATACAACCACCTCAGACTCCAGTTCAGTCTTAATTTGTGGTAAAAGAGGTGGTGTTGCAGTTCTTCTCTTGGTTGGTGGTTGACCAGGTAACTCTTTGCTTGTAGCAGAATCTGTATTTAAAACCTGGCTGATTTGGGCAGGGTCTAGAATCAGGGAATCCAGTCGAACTAAAGACCCAGAATGAACCTCAGCTGCTTCACAGCTACTGACTGTACTTGTTGATACTATCTTTCCATCAATGTAAAAACTGAGATTCTCTGAAATATTGCTAGAGACATCTAGCATGTATTGTTCTGGGTGTTCCCCTTCATTCTCCGGAAGAGCTGCAGGTCCTGCACTTCCAAAAGGCTCCGTTTTGTGTTGAGATGATTCACTGGAAACCCTCTGAAGATTTTCCTCCTGTGGCTGCTGGATTTTTTCTATATGTGTGAGTTGCAGGTGCTGCTCGTGGATCCTGCGCTCATGCCGTCGCTTGTTGGTATGTGTAGTGAATATCTTTTCACAGTACTTGCAGGCATGATGGCCGTCTGACACTCCCTGTTTGTCTGGCTGAGCAGTATGCTCTCCAGCCGGCAAATTGGAAGTATTAGAGCTTGTGGGGGATGAAGTATGAAGCTGCATGACTGAGCCTTCTGAATCCATAGGCTTCATCTTCTCATGCTGCGACTGATCCAGATTTGAGCCGAAAGACATGTTGCTCTTATTGCTTTTGTATGAGTGCGCCTCGCTGTTTGCCAAAGCGTGGATGTGCATGTGTCGTTCCAAGCCTTGTTTGCTGGTAAAATGTCTCTCACAGTGCTGGCAGGGAAAATCGTTCCAGTCTTTCTCAGTATCCTGATTAGGGTGTTTATGAAGATCTGGGTATAATGACTTAATCATGTCTGGTTCCATGTTAACCCCCTCTTGATAAATATCCTCATCCTCCCCCTCCTCCATATCCTCATTTTCTCCAAATTCAGAGATGTACAAGTGAGGAGATTCTGCCATCTTCTGTGGAGGTTGTATCCAGTTTTCCAAAGGATGTCTGTCACACAGGACTTCTGACAGATGTCACACCTATTGAAAAAATAAGCACGATTTAGCTGAATAATATAGCTGCGTGTCATTTAAGGATTGCTCCAAATTAATTTAAATATCTATCCATAAACACTTGTTCAGTCTAATCATTTACAAACATTCAACCTGCTGTTTATTTAACATGTCTGAAGATTCTCACTCATCAAGGTCATGGCACATCATTTGTCTACAATAACCCTTTCTA
>JAJHUR010093971.1:0-13514 GCA_027495735.1 Lutjanus campechanus | reverse complement strand
AAAAAAAAAAACACTTAAGTCACCATTAGTCAACATTTAAGTAAATAATATGTGAATTTGTATCACCATCTTACCATTTTAAAGGTCACTGCTGAGTACGAGGCATGTTTTGCTGAACAGATGAACACAGACTTTTCTTTCTCCTGGAAGAAGAAAGAAAACCACAAAGCATACATTAAAAAAACTATGAAACTAGTCCCATAATATAGCATGACATTTGTGCTCAAATTACTGAATGATAAGAAGCACAAACTGATCAGAGTGAACAGCTGTGGTGTGGGAGTAGCTGAGCAGTGTACTTTATCTCTTCAGTCATTTGGCTGCTGAATAAGCCTCGGGTCCCGTCTTGTTAACTTATGCTAATGTCCCTCACGCATATCAAGGTTACACCATGAACCAACACACACAGCACAAGTTAATGGACCCACACTTTGTAACACTCAATGTTCTCCACAGTTAAGTGTTCTCTTTTTAATTACTAGTTGCCTACAGTGACTACAGTCCCAAAATACAGCTAATCTGTTCCCATGATTAACAGCTACCTTATTAATCCTGGTGTGGCAGCCTTACACCACCTGCTACACTTATTAGCACATTCACCCCTGGCACCTTCCATGCACACCTCAATGATCATATTTGATACCTACCTTTCAGTTATAATGTAAAATTTAGGCCAGCGTGCATTATTTTGACAGATATTGCGATTGTGCTATAATCCAAGATTAGTGAAAGTGATCATTTCTGCATCAGAATTTATATTTTCATTGAAAAAAATGTTTTTCAAATTGCAGCTTCTGCAATTTTGATACTGCATTTGGCTATATTTTAATGTCAATAATATCTTTATTTATTGTGCAGCCCTATGGAACAAAAGATCAAGTTTGGTGCATTTTAACATTAATCTGCATTATTTTTTTAAATTATTTTCAGCCAATCCTGAGTTCCTATTAGGGCTGGGAAATACACCAATATTATATCAATATTGTGATATGAGTCTAGATATAATCTTATATTTTGAATATCCTTATATTGTGATATGTCAGAAGTGTTATATTTTCCTGGTTTTAAAAGGCTGCATTATAGTATAGTGATGGGATCTTCTGACTGTTCCAGTTGTTCTATTATTTGCCTTTACCCACTTAGTCATTATATCCACATTACTGATATTAAATTATTTCCAAAAATCTCATTGTGAAATTAACTTGTGAAAGCACCAATAGTCATCCCTATAATATTGTCATAATATTGACGAATTTGGTCCAAATTTTTGTGATATTTGATTTTATCCATATTGGATATCATTATATGGTGATACGGCATAAGTGTTATCTTTTCCTGGTTTTAAATGCTGCATTACAGTAAAGTGATGTCATTCTGAGAATACACCAGAGTGTTCCAGCTATTTTATTTGTGTTTACCCACTTAATTGTTATACTTGTGATCATTTATCAAATCATCTAACTGGGTTAATATTTTATGAAAGCACAAATTGTCATCCCTACAATATTGTCACAATATCTACACTGAGGTATTTGGTCAAAAATATTGTGATATTGTTGCCCAGTGATCATACAACAAACACAATTGATCACTTTAGCTGTTTGCATCCCTTGGAGTACACAACACATCATCAGACTCAACTTACATGATCAATACTGACCAATATGAAACTTCACTATGATATGCTATGCAGCTATATCGCCCAGGCCTAGTGTATATTGAGAAAAATATTATATAGTATATCACCAAACGCTACACTGCAGTAGTCCACTATAATGCTGTTTTGTCACACAATTTACCAAAAAATGCAGCATCTGTTATTTGGATATTGCACTTGATCATACTGCGATAATATCGTTAATATTTTTTAATGATTAATTGTGCAGCTAGACAGAAGAGAAGATAAAGTTTGGTACATTTTGACATTCATCTACTGCTTGGTGGGACAAAATGGCAGGCTCATTATGTGGGTCAGATAGTCGTGCTCCTCCACCTGCTCCTTACTTGTAGCATCAAAATCTGTCAAATTCAATTGTTACTCGTTATACACATTTTTAAAATATATATCCCGCATAATTACTCTATTACTGGCAGTTTTGATGCACTTATAGACATGAAAGTGAATGTAAACAAAGACATTGTAGCTTATATTTATTCACATTATTCTTCATTTCTTTCAAGACCATATTTTAGTGAGTTCCCATTGCACAAATGAAACTGAATCAGTCACGAAGTCATATTATCACAACCGAAAATTGTTCCAACACCATCCAAAGGGCCTAACGTTACATATTGAATTATTTGAGCAAGTCTCGTAATATTCAACTTCTATTTCCATCCATCTGCGCTGCAACAGGCTTATTAGCCATTTCTCACATAAAATATGTTTTCTACCCAAATTACATATCTATTTTATAATACCATTGAGGTGCGTTCACACGCATCTGCTGCTTCACCTGGTTTGGTGACGCTCCCCCGTCCTTGCACCATTGCTAACTGCTCACACAACACGTCGTCACTTCACTGTTTTGCTACAGACGCTGCTAGCTCGTCCACTGAAAGGTCAACAGGCTTCTTTAAAGAAGCCCTACTGCTGTTCTCCAAACACAAGGAAGCTGCTAGCAAATGAAATCCCCATAACTGCCGAGCCCCTTAAACGAGGCTCAAAAAAGTCAGCTGTTATCGCCATTTATGTACTTACAATATACTGCTGCTAGCTGCAATGCTAGCTGGCGAGCCCTTGCTATATTTAGGATGGCACGTTCGAAACGACCGTTACGAACACTGACCGTGACACAAAACGGACCGTTACAGTCTGCGTACCTACTTCTGATAGGAGCCGAACAAACCGCCGTGGGACGGTTTGAAATATTCCTCTTGAGCAGGTTGTGGACAGTTCTGTGTTTTCTTCCCTAATGGACCAACAAGGTTCCGGCGTTCTGATTGGTCAGAAAATGGATGTCAAATTTGGACCAATCAGCAACAGGTTTGTTAAAGCAGTGGAAGAAGAAGAAAAAAAAAAACATCACAGCAAAAGGCAGCTGTCACCTCAGACTAAAATGAGAACATTAGCGCATCCCTGCCAGTCTGAACAAATTGTTTCATTAAAATGCACAGATGTTATGCTGGAGGCTAAGATATTACAGATATTGATCTAAGATATTACAAATATTCATGCTGTCTCCAACTAAGTAGTTTTGCGGTATAATGAATGCTGTATTAATGTAATTGTGAGTGAAAAAAAACACGTATTCCAAATTGAAACTATATTAACTCGGCGGCCTGATACCTTTAGCTGCAGGCTTCATGTTGACACTTTTAGTTTAGATTGTGGTTATTTTCTTCTTCACAGTCTCAAAACTAAATTTGAATTGTCAAGTACATGCTTAGTTATTTTTAAACAGTCAAGTGATTTGACACACATAAAATCTGTTAAAATTTAAACGCTTAAACACATCAAAAACACAGCCACATCTAGTATATTTCTTAACCAACTCTATCCCTGCAGTGTATTGATTTGGCCTGTAGAGGGCGCAATATAACAAAGAAAAGATGATAAAGATCATGTAAAGAAGTTGGCTCTAACTGTTGACTTGCACTTCTGTTTTTTATAGCTTATACTGTATCTTTAGTTATTTATATAGTTATTTATATAGGTAAATATGTTTTTATTGTTTCTCCATGTTTATTTTTATTAAAGAAGAGACAATGACATTAATTAACATGATCCCTTAAGTCCATCATGTAAATGTGTCAGATTTAGCCATACAAGATTATATTCATCTGCAGTCTCTGTCATGTTGATGGCATGTAAAAACATTAAAAGATAACACGCAGAAACACATAATGTTTCTAACTTACTATATTAATGGTTTTACAGTTATTTTGCATATACAGTAGTAGTATAGATATTATTTTAAGTGCATAAACAGACCATGCACATATTAATGTAAGCTTATCTGGAAAAATGTTAGGCCTACTTAAAAGACCATGCTGTTTTATTTTAATCCACATATGTGCATATACTCTTTACTTAACTTCATCTCGCAAAAACATGTGCAAGATAAAACTTCCCTATGAACTACATATGGAAGTTTAATTGATCTTATAGCCAGGCCATATGTCAATATCCTGAATTCCCATTATCATATCTGTTTCACAGCTGTTGAGAAAACAGAAGCCGTACTGAGCTGGCAAGCTGATGATTTATAATGTACAGTTCTCTCCCCCTGACCAGTTCTCTGTTTGCCAACAATTGTCAATTGAATCACAAGGCCCTGGCTCATATAAAGCTCACACCTACACTGATAGAAGGCTACCCCCTGGTTTCACATCAGCTCATCGTTATTTCCACCTCCAGAACCATACCAACATAAAAGACATTCTTTGAGATGATCTGTAGGAGGAGACCCCACATGTACATCTGTGACATTGTGCAGCACATGGGTGGTGTTCTCATGGCACATGTATGGTATGTCGACTGAGTGGCGTTTTACTATCAAACTACATGCCAGACTTCTGCGAGCCGTAATGAAAGATCATAAACAACAGGCCTCTCTCAACTCAGGCTTTTCTACTCCTCTGTATTTTAGATTCAACCCAAACTTTGCAGTACAGTTACTGACACAGATGAACTGACATAACTCTTGAGGAACAGCATGTATTAAAGAGTAAAAGATTCTCACGTGTAGTTTATGTAGTGCCAAGTTGACCATGATCGTGTGTATTTATAGCTGGTCATAGAGAGTCACTCTGGACCCAAGGGCCAAGGCTCCGGCATGTCTTTTCACAGTTGATGGCAATTGCAGCTGTGGAATTATGATGAGCAGCTCACAATTGGGTCTGCTGGTCAGACACATACGTCAAATCATCGTATAAGCAGGTGCTGACCGCCTGGAAGCCATGTCACACACATGGTTAAACAGTCACAGTCTGTCATACAGTGGGAATGAAATTTACTAGAACTGAACGGTTTTCAATATATACAGTATGCAGCTTTATCAGAAACTGTACTCTATTGCATCATGGATGTATATAGATAGAACAGTTTTACAATGGCAACAATGTACTTTTACCCTTCTTAAATGATTTATTTGTTTATTTTTACCCTCCAGGTGATTATTTGTTGCATCAATTCCAGCTGTAATAATTATGACAGTTTCACATTTCTGAGTATGTGTGAGGTTATCTCTCAAGGGTTGTGTACACATACATGTACATAATATAGATTAGAGATTAGATTAGATTAGATAGAACTTTATTGATCCCTTGGGAAGACTCCCTCAGGGAAATTAAGGTTCCAGCAGCATTAGATAGCAGCACACAGGGTATCAAAAGTAAAAAAGTAAAAAGAACAATTTGCAAACAATAAATAAAAGATATACAGGGAATAAGTAAGTAAGTAAGTAAGTATGTATACTATATACTATAATATGCATATGATAATACTATAGTATAATAGTATAAGTTAGTATGTAGTATAGCATAAAATAGTATATATGCATACAGTATACTACATTCAAACCCTAATTCCATAAAGTTGGGACATTATGTAAAATGGAAATAAAAACAGAATGCAATTATTTCCAAATCATTTTTGAATTGTATTCAACTGAAAACAGTACAAAGACAAGATGTTTAGTATTACCTGATGAACTTTATTGTTTTTTGTTGTTGTTTTTTTTGTTTGTTGTAAATTTGCATACTGATTTTGATGCCTGCAACATGTTTCCAGACAGTTGGAACAGGGCCAACAAAAGACTGGAAAAGTTATGGAATTCTCAAAAGATACCTGTTTGGAACATTCCACAGGTAAGCAGGTTAATTTGTAAAGGGTGAGCATATGATTGTGTATGAAAGGGGCATCCTCAAAAGGTTCAGTCATTCAGAAGCATGGATGGGGCGAGGGGCACCACTTTGTGGAAAAACTGCATAGGCCAATAGTCAAACCATTTAAAAACAGCATTTCTGAATGCACAATTGTAATGAATGTGAGGATTTCACCATTTACAAGCTGTAATATCATTAAAAGAATCAGAGAAACTGGAGAAATCTCTACACTTAAGGGGCAAGGCTGAAAACTATTATTGAATGCCTCTGACCTTTGACCCCTCATGCAGCATTGCATTAAAAACCCACATAATCGTATAAAGGATACTACATGGACTCTGGAACACTGGGAAACTGCTGTCAGTGAACACAGTTTCTTGCTGCATCTACAAATGCAAGTTAAGTCTTAACCATGTAAAGAGAAAGATTGTTACCAGCACTAACTTTAAAAGCCAGCATCTGTGATGGTATGAGGGTATGTTAGTGCCCATGGCATCATGGGGAACTGTCACATCTGTGAAGGCCCCATTAATGCTGCATGGTGCACACAGGTTTTGGATCAACATATGATGCCATCCAGATGACATCTTTCTCAGAGCAATCAGACTGCAGATGGGCCAATGAAAACCATGACATTCAGACAAAACAAAAAAACAGCACAGGAGTTGGGAATAATTGAAGATTTGGAGGAACACAAACTCCTTTCGATTCAATGTCTGCTACTGATAATGCATTAAACATCAACCACTCTGGGTAGTTTTTGAGAAGAATACTCTACTCGTAGTTGAGTAATATTTCAGTAATGTAACGGTACTCTTACTTGAGTACAGATTTTCAGTACTCTTTCCACCACTGGTTTCTGTAGATATATGTAAGTCGTTAATATCCTTGAAGACATCTTTAAAAGCCAACAGGAAACTGAGTGATTGCGAGAGTAGAGTGAACAAAGTGTGCCCCAGATTATATGCACAGTAGCGTATCCTGTGGCAGTGGGCGCCGGTTCGTGCTGATTACTCTGTGCACAATGGAACATTCACAATCACATGAACATATAGGACAAGAGAGACAAAGAGGCAGAGAGGGAGAGGTGGTCCACAATGTGTCTGTGTATCAGGAGGATCAGTGAGGAGGGCTTTGGCATGAAACAATAAGGGGCCCTTATAGAAAATGTGTGCCACACTGCAGAGACAAAGCCCTGCCTGTGATCAGACAACATGTCATGTCATCGGGACGAAAAAAATTTTATTGCTTCATGTCGTGGGACGCCAGATGTGCCGGGAAGAACATGTAAATGTGAACACACAAATAAAAAGCTGTTCAGTGCACAAACACATGATACTTTACATAAGTGCACACAACTGTAGCCCACTGTGCTGTATATTTATGTACTGACAGTGCACCAACACACACATGCACACACACCACACCCATGCTAATAATCCCCCAAACGGCAATAAACACACATGTGCCCTCCAGAATCACTGCCCTTCTCACTCCTGCACAGACACACATTAGGAGATGCGCCCTGACCCCCATAAAGTAGCGCGCCATATGCAAAGATACTATACACACACACACACACACACACACACACACACACACACACACACACACACACACACTTACATACCACACACACATCATCAATCCTTCTCCCCTTTCACTGTCTTCGACTCACTGCTGCCACACACTCACACACACATGTAAATTCAGCTATTCCTTTACTGTATCTGACTACACAACCAAACACACTACGCCTGTCACCCAACTTTATCCCCCTCGCTCGCTCCTCCAACCCTGC
Organism: Lutjanus campechanus; assembly: GCA_027495735.1. Taxonomy (NCBI): domain Eukaryota; kingdom Metazoa; phylum Chordata; class Actinopteri; order Lutjaniformes; family Lutjanidae; genus Lutjanus; species Lutjanus campechanus. The sequence continues at coordinate 5,884 of JAJHUR010093971.1, read as the reverse complement.
CCCACCCTCTCCATCCACCCAGCTGTCTGCGGCACTCACAGCCCACGGGCCTATCGGCTGACATTCATCTCATGACATCACAAACGCTGTACAGGCCTGAAATGTGGCACTCCTCTCACGCACGCATGTAGACCTACACACCGCCGGAGAGCTACGATCACTGTACGATGGCATTCATGTCAACTCCATGAGATGAATACTACAGAGTGCATAAACATAAACTACACATGGAGAAAACTGCTTCGTGTTTACATGAGTGTATTGTCTGTCATACAGTACAGTATGTATGTGCTGTAAGTACTCATACCTCTGTTGTATCTGTAACAATGATCAAACTAATAACTCACTTCCTGTACATTAGATAGACATGAAGCATGAACTCAAAACCACAAATGCGGTTTTATAAAGGCACTAAATTGAGGGCATGTGATGTTCTCAAACAGTTTCTTATACTCTGGCATGATAACAAACAAGAGGGTCCTGGGCCCAGGCCAGTTGAGGCCTTGCTGTGTACGCGTATCCTCCATGTGCTCCAGCTTCTTCCCACAGTCAGAGACATGAAAGACTGTTGAACTGGCAACTCTAAATTGACTATAGGCAGTGGTATGGTCGTGCCTGAAGAAATGAGAATACTCTTAATTTATGAGTGACAGGTCGGGCTACTGTTGGATTTTTAGTCCAACCAAAAATGGGCCCATAGTATTTGCACATTGTCACTTAAGTTCTGCTGCTGGAATTCAGTGAATTCTGTTATTAATATTAGCCACAAGAGGTGCAGATTTTGCTGTCAGTACTGGCCCACAGACTACAGGGTGAGACAACTACATAACTAGTAAACTATTCTTTGTTCCTTATTCTATCCTCACGTGAAAATTTGACAACCATTATCTCAATTCTCTCATTTGTAAACAACTGATACTTGTAAACCACCGATGTGCACCAGATGATGTACGCCAGAGCATGCCACCATTACAAAATATTACTGGCCTTACACAGGTCTAATGAATGAATATAAAATGTATTCAAGGTGAGGACAACTTGTGGTTTCAGTCAGAGATTAGTTTATTTATGTGGTGACTTTCCTTCCTAGGGTGGCTAAGCTTACCCTGATATTCTTAACCTAACCCAAATCAATCTCCTCATTTTTAAACACAACCTTCTCATTCCTAAACCTAACCAACCCAGCCAACAAAGTACTAGCCAATCAGAGGCAGAGTGGGGCAGGACATGTCTTCACCATCGTAGCCGAAAAATGGCTTGCAGCATACAACTGAATGATGCGCAATATAAGGGAGTTAGAAGTCGGTACATGCCATGCTGAATTAAAGTTTTGTGGGTATACCGCATATACCTTCATATATTACAACACCAGTGCTTATAGGTGTGAATGTGTCTGCCTATATGAGCACTTATTTCTCAGTGGGCTGTGATGTGTGTGACCCTGCAGATGGCAAGTGACTTATAGGGAATAGTTGGCTGTTGTATGTAACAGATGTAATATTCAAGTGAGATGATTCACATTTGCATTATTTTCATTAACCAAAGACACTGAATACTGGAAATAGTGGTCCGTTGTTTTGGTTTTATCCTAGAAAGGCATACTATGCAGGATTTTCTCAAAAAAAACAAAACAGGTATAGATTTATTTAAAAATAACCCACTAGATGTACGTGTCTGTATATGCACAGATCCCACCCTCTGCCTTTATTTCCTTATAATTTGCTGAGTTTGGGTTATTGCTGTTTGGCAGTGCTGTGTAGCCCCCAGCCAATACAGTGCACAGGTTCTGAGTTTGGGATTTCAACATGGCCAGCGCACACGGTAGAGCAGAGTGAGGATCAATTCAGCTATATTCACACAAAATCAGCCATTGTGTGCAGGTGTAGGCATGTTTATTTGTGCTTTAGAACGTTCCTGTTTTGAAGCAATCGAAGTAACGTTTTATTTCTCAGATTCGGTGATTTGTTCTTGCTAACACTGCTCCCTCTCTTAATTCATTCCCTATGTCTCTCTCCCTCTCTCTTGTTCACGGAGCCAGGTGGTGAGGAGAGTCCAAATCTGAATGCTGCATACTCTACTTTTGATTGCTCAACATGGGGACAATTTTAAAGTTTCAACAAGAAGACATTCTGTGTCACAAATCGAATAGATGCAGTTCTGCATACTTGATCAGTTTGGATTTACCAATAGACTGTCCCACTGTTTGCTTCAAAGGCATTGCAAGTACAAATAGGCATAAGTAACAATTATATTGAAAGAATACTTTTGAACTATCTATTTAAGCTGAATTTTGATAATTTTTTAGACTATTTTCCTTACTTTTTGATTTCCTTCTCAAAGGGGTGAGGTGATTTTGTTTGTCTGTTACCAATTTTAACTTTTTCTAGTCTTTTCCAAGTACTCTTTTAGTTGATGAGCCAAAAGGCAAAACCTCTTGTAGGACAGATTGCCTCACCTGGCAAAAACAAATGTAAGAGAATTAGCCTGATGCCTGGTGTTTATTTTAAACCCTGCATTTGGAAAAACCTCATTCCTCTATTGTTACACAAGCTGTGCTTTCTTTACACTGTTAGGATTATAACTTGCTGAGTGAGCACAAACAGTTTTCCTACCAATAAAAATGACGACCAGTTCAGACCACTGGTTTCTTCTGTGTGGAATATAACAGACAGCTCGCAGTCAGCTATAAGTAACCTGGTATTTATGGATCCCACTGCACAGAGAAAAATACATGTAAACACACATTCTTCTGTTAATAAAAATACGCTGGTCTGGTTTTATTTAGAGGGAAAGATATTTCCTCATCTGTCTGTCTGCTGGAGCTGAGCGGTTTCCTCCTTCCCTGTTTTTCAGTCAGATCTGGATGAGGAAAAGGGGAGGAAACTTTGGTGGTGACTATTTCATATGTGTACATACAGTACATTGTGTATGTTTTTACAGTACACATCCACACAAAGTGGACCACACAAAAACGTGAATATGCAGTGCTTGCACACAATCAGCTCATATTAATGCCTGCACACCACATCAGCAGGCGGTTTTGAGTCTCATAATTAAATATGAGACAGACCTGTGTGTGTGCTGTTGAAACTGTGTGTCATGAATCTGACTGAGACTTTCTCAGTGAATCACACACTTTTATGGTGTGTCTTAATAACTTCTTCTGCTGGGGCATTTTGCTGGAGTATCATGATTTTAACATGTGTTCATCTGCTCAGAGGGCACAGAGTAAGTTATTTAAGTCTCTTTTAGGCTGACTGTATCAAAAAGGATTAATTTCTAAAGTTGATTAAATCATGGTTCAACTTAAAATTATGTTGCCCCAAACTCTGCACAAACAAACCAGCTTAAAGTCCAAAATCATGACAGAATACATTTATGCTTCTTTTTTAACTCTTCTGCTCTAAACCTAGATTATATTCAATTATCATGCACCAAAACTGGATAAAATAACATAAAAAATAATCTACTTACTAGTTCCTGACAGCATTCAAAGTTATTTTTAATTAATTAATTTATTTTAGTTCAGATAAACAAGCATCTAAATACTGTATAAACTCTATTTAATGATGGTTTACATCAATAAACTTGGATTTAATAAACAGGGATTAGTTTTTAATTGTGCAGCTGAGCTCTGCTTCATTTAAAACTGGATTCACTCAATTTAAAGCTAGTTTTGCTAAACTCTTATTAGAACTAATCTTATATTAATTTAGTCTATGTTGGTGCCTCCCAGTCTAAACATATTTCTAAGTGTGCATGTTTGTGTAAATGCACATGATCGATGCTGGGCCCACCCAGGAAGTGACTCCACCCTGTAGCGATCTACAGAATTCCCCCTTGCTGAAGGGGAGAGAGGGAGCTGCTGGCAAGCAGCTTCACAGCCACGGCCCATAGCCTCTCCATCTGCCCCTCTCAAAAGACTCCATTGTTCCCAGCAGTCTGAGGCGAGAGAGTGAGCTAAAGAGAGTTATGAAGCTCGCCGGTGGGGCAGAGGCTGGGGAGGTGGGCATTGGGCCGCTGCCTAAAACCACACGGAGGAGAGTGAGCCAGACACAGAGCATCTCTGTGCGACTCGCAGTCTACTGTTGGAGCCTTGCCTCAGCTTAACAGCACTGTATGAAAAAGTCCACAACATGACATAAAAAACACACCTAACTGTCAGAGGGCTCAACCGACTCAACGGTCCGAGGCCATATGTTCCTCCATATTTGGTGATGTTTGTCTCCCTGCTGAAAAGGGGCTGTTTTTTTTAAATTTGAGGCATTACTTGAACGAGCCAATCAGAGTGGAGTGGATGCTGCCCATGTGGAGGCTTGTTAATGATGTGTGTGGATTGCAATTGGAAATAGAAAATAGGTGTCATGAGTGCAATTTTTGGCCTAACTCAAGACTGAATACAGTGCTGCTCAAGAATGTGTTGACTTTTAGGTGTTGCCACGGTAACTATGTAATCTAATTGATAGGAAATGTCTAGGGACAATAAACGCATGTTTGAGAAAGCTATTCAGAGATATTTTTCACCCACAAAAGACAAAAGAGAGCTTTCGAGTCAGCAATTTGGAGACATATTTTGTGGAGTGTTTTCAGTTTTTTATTGAAACAGTATGAACAAAAACACTGCAATTAAATTAAAATGGTTCAAACAAATCAGATGGCACAAATTAAAGACCTAGAACTGATAATATGCGGCAAAGCAGAAGGGAGGAAACAAACATGTCGTCGCAAACATTTGCAGTGTCTAAAGCCTATTCATTAAACATTACATCACTCATTCAGTGCACATATTAAACGAGTTTGTAAAGCAAAGCGGAGCTAAGCTGAGACTTCATTATTTGTACACCCATTTAGCACACTTACAATTGCAAAAATAACAAAAAAAAGGGGGGCATTGCTGCCTAACACTGTGCACTAAAGCTAAGTGCAACTATAAAAGATCATGTGGGGTTAGCTCAATTTAAAGACTGGATGGCTGTTCTGGTAATCTAGCTATTAACAGAAGTACTATGGACACATTGTCAGGACAATGCTATCACTATGTCTAATAACCACTGGCTGTGTGTAAGCCTTTATATAAGGAACAAGCCAGGAGTCATCAAAGCTGTTCTTTTTGGAATGGGTGGCAGTTAAAAAGTACAGTCAATTCACATTAATAATGCACTTCAAAAGTTAAAATCCTCCTAACTACCTAGAGAATACCAGAGGCAGTGGCACAAACCCTTCTGCTAAATTTCACAGATATGTATTAGGTTTTTATATGTCAGTGTTAAAGTGGGCAGAATGTCACGTTACTCTTGCAAATGAGGGTGCCTTTTTCTTTTTCTGTTAGCCCCATGATAGCCCTACTCAGACCTCACGAGTGTTATGTCAAAACAACTTCTGCACACGGTGCTTCATACAGTTGGCCAACATATCAGGGATTCTGGCTACGTGGGAAAATGTTCTAAATGGTGCTCAGGGGTGTCGTAACAATAGCCCATGAGGCTGCCTGTATGTACTGTGTATTCCATAATATCAAATGCTAGCCTATGCAACTGCAACATATGAGAAAGTCATTAGCTGTATACTATGTAGTCCCCTTGCATTGTATATACATCCTGTGGAATTTGTAACAGTCTCTCCTGCTTTCTCTCCTGCTCCCACCTTCCTTCTGTGTTTAATTTCCTTGTGTTTTGTCAGTATTTTCCTTTTTTTAAAGTCCTCTCAAGCTTCCATGCAAATCAAATCACTCACTCTTTAAAGGAGAGAGGTTTACCCCCAGATGTTAAATAATCCCCTATTTTTCTCTCGCCCACTTTTTTTTTTTTTTTTTTTTTAAAAAAATTTTTTTAAAAAGCCTGAAATTCTTTGCGACATCCTGCTGTCACCTTGTTTTGTTCTCTCC
>JAJHUR010093970.1:0-43571 GCA_027495735.1 Lutjanus campechanus | reverse complement strand
GAAAGCTGAGTTCTCCTACTCTTGGAGCTGTGCCGACAGGGACAACATGTACCAGGATGCACTGTGAGTGAGCATCTGACCACCGTGTTTCCGTGTTTTAACCACCCTTGCCTATAGCTATTACTTAGTTGGACAAAACGTAGCATTAGGTGAGAAAAATACTCATCTAGCACATCCCCCGCTACCCAGAAGAAGAGACTAGAAATCCAAGCTGAAATACCTTGTAGTTTTTCCTTAATGTCAATTACATGACATTAACACATGAAAAGTGGCAGTTTTTCCCTTTAAGTGTTTTTTTAAGCAGAAATGCAGAACATTTGATGGTTCCAGCTTCTCAAATAGAAAACAGACCTTTTTCACGGCAGCCACATTAGTAAGAAATAGAAGGGTACAAATGATACAAATAAAGGGTCAGTTCCATTCATGTCAAACAGAGTGAGTGCTGCTTAGTGCATGTTGACTCACTGGAGAGGCTCTGCCAAACTAAATGGAACAAGACCTTAATTAGTATCATTTATAACACCTGTGTCGACCCTCCTGTTTCTTACTTTCTTAAACAACATGACTGCCATGAAAAAGGTCTATTTTGCTGCATTTCCTTGACGTACATGATAGATGGGCTTTGAGAAAATGCAGTGGGCATTTTGAAGAAAATAATTAGTTGCATCTTTCATACACGAGTCAAGAAGCAGTCTGGATTTGAATGCACTATTTGGAAAAGCTTTGGAGCAGATACTGGGAACTTGCAGACATCAATTCAAAAAGGAAAAATTTGTTTTTTGGACCACCATATTTCTATCCTGATCCCAGACACAGAAGATGACACTAGTTGGCTGACTTATGAATAAACATTTTGTGCATGCACAGACAATCAAGGTCAACTTTAACAAGGCTAAAAAAAACTAGCAATAAAAATAAGCAAATATAACAAACATGGTGCAGATATGACTAAGAAAGCTTCTCTGAAAGAATACTGTGAACTGTAAAGAATATAATATTCCACAGTAAAATAGCACTTCCACAGAAACATTGATGTAAATGCAGTTCTACAGCGTAAGAAAAAGTCAAACTCAGATAAACTGAATAATGAGGCCAATTTATCAGATAGCTCAGAGGAGGCAAGCTTTTTCTTTAGAATTTATATTTTGCTCACTGTTATCTTCAAATAACAGAATAAACAGTCATATCATGAATACGAGACAATGAGAAAACTTGCACTCATAAGTAATAAAAACAAAAATAACGTTGAGATTGCTCCTGAGTCTTAATAAATGATAAACAACTTAACTTGTTGTTTTCTGCTTAATGTATCAGCTATTCTGTACTCTTTAAGAGCTGTGTATTTGTTTATAATTCAGAGCAGGATCCTGGGGAGACTCGGTCTACATTCATGAAAAATTCATGACACTTCTTTGTGCACAGATTTGTTTTTTCCCTCCATCTCACAACAGATCAGAAGTCCCACATTAATGTGGCTCTATCAGAGGTCCACAGGACCCTAATCAGTTAATATCAAACTCAGACTGTGCTCTAAACGTCAACAACATCATTATTAAGGATTTTAACTGTTGTTTGTGGGGTTTTTTTAAAAATCTTCTTTACAAAATGAAGACTCCTACATTATAGTTAGACAGCACAATTTTAGAAGAATACTTCCATTAAGGTTTGGTGTTGCTGCATTTTCTTGTTTCCATGCAAGACTGGATCTAATGACATTATAGATTTCTTTTTGTCAGTTGTGTCTTTCCTTTTCTTTAATTCAATCAGTCAATAGAAAAGATTGATCAGTAGCTTAACAAACACAGACAGTTCAGGCACTTTTTCAGAAAGAAAACTGAGATTTAAAAAAAAAGAAAGAAAGAAGCCTGGCTTTAATAATTATATTTCTCCAATGTTTAAGTCTAATCTGTCAGAAGTTAACAAAAACTTCAGGGTCCTCCAGCGAGGACTATTGATTGTTTGGTACAAACCCATTTTTTTATCTCTAAAAAAACAGACACTCACTTATTCTGCCTTTATGTAACCTACAACATTTTCTATATTCCCTCTGTTTTCTGCATGCAAAGAGAAACTGAATAAATAATAAAGAGGACAAACTGTCTCAGAGCAACAGTCATGCTTACAATCAGAAAACAAACAAACTGGGAAATACATTAAACCTGTGTGTGGGGGATTTGTTAGATTTAGGCAGAGGGGACTGTGTATTTGCAGTCTAAATAGATGTCTGTCTGAGCTCACACAGACACCCACACATCTCTCTCAAGTCGATCGCCACTCATTCAGCATCCATCTGTCACACTTCTTTAAAGATGGCCGTCAATACTCTGGAGAGTGAAATAAATTCATTACTCTGCCAATGTTAAGTGTCACCACTAAACAGCTACAGTTTACATTCAAGGAGACGGCCTTTCAGTCAGTTGGCATGAGAGTTCCCATGAAGGCAGGCCAGGACAAAAACCATGGAAAGAGTGAAACAGCACTGAACAGCTGACAGGGAAATACCACTCTGCTTCAGCAGTTACTGTGTCATTCCAGTTCATCATCATGAAAAGAAGTTACTTTTGCTCATAGTGGAGGGTTTGTCCAAAAAATTTCACAACTCTGTCTCTTCAATAGACTCTGAAAGAACAAGACCTCTAAATGTGGTTAAAGTTGACAAGTGCAGCAGAGAGAAGATGAGCCAAGAAGGAAGAAATCTGTTTAGGGCCGCCCACCTACTAAACCATTAGTCGCTGAGAAGAGTCTTAAGGCTCACTTATGCTAAACGTTAGATACAATACGGACGGAGCCTTCTGTCTGTACTCTGCCTTCATTTTGTTCACATTTTTGCAGCTTTTCTGAAAGCTTTCATGTAGGGATGAAACGGAGCAGTACAGTACCATCAGCAGTTGTTGGGGCAGTGCAGCAGTACAGGTCTCTAGATTAAACTTAGACCTTAGACATTGAAAAACTACATTGAACTTTTTGTACTATTTTCTGACATTTTATAGACTAAACATGACAGTTAACTTCAGTGTTTGTTGTTATTTGATAAATTGTAAATAAAAAGGCCTATTCGATAGGGACAAGTAAAAATCTGACTTCTGGCAAGTAGATTTCTGACCCACTTGCCTGACCAATCAAGTGAAAAAAATAAAAAGTAATAACTGACGTTGAACCCTGAAGTGTAGCCCGTAGTTGATGCAAGACATGAACCCAGGACACAATGAAGAAGTTTTGAATATTGGAAATTAAGTCAATTTGTGAAAGAACATATCCACATGTCACGAGGTCCATCTCTGACAACGCTGCCTCCGCTTTTGCTTCTTTCTTATTATTACAGCCTCCACCAGCATTGCCATGTTAGTTGCTTTCAGAAACTTTTGACTCTTCTTCTTGGTAGATGACTCTGAGCAGCGCCCTCTAGGGGATGTATTGTTTAACATCCATGCCAATGTAAAAGATGCACAGAAGTACGGCTGCACTCTTTGAAATGGACATATCAGAAGAAAAAGGACACAAAAACACTCCAACTTATTTAGAGAACTGCGCCTTTTCATTAGGGCTAGGATGGAAGTATCAGGGGATTGTTACAACATGGACCTTTAAGCTCGTAACACTGAAGTCACTGGTGCCCTGCTGCTCCGTGTTGATATGTCTGTGACTATTTGTTTTTGTGAAGTTGGAAGTTATTTATCCATGTTTTGAACAACAAGACATTAACAAAATGTTCAGCCTCCTTGCTGGTTGTTCCAACACATCCAGATTCATTACTGCTTCTTCCGTTAGCCTTAAATTAATATCATAAACAACTAGTATGTAACAACTAGTCGACTAATGGCTTTAACAAATGGCTACTGGTTGAGTAGGAAAATCTTCAGTCGGGGCAACCCTAAATTTGTTGCACTCAAATGTGTGATTTTAACCTGATGTAGAGCTCCGTCTGAGTGCATCCAGTAGATGTTATGTGAATTATGGAGCCTTATCTGACTCTTGACTGTTAGTGTTACTACAGCATAAAGCTCTGAGGGAAAAGTGAAGAAAAGCACTGTATAGACTGAGCCTCAATGAGTGAAACAGCTTTTGGCTGTACATCGTTATTTTAGAAGCTTGGTTCTCTGGGATTGAGCTTTGTAGCCGTTGTCAGTGCACAGAACCAGTAATCAGAAAGCTATAGCCCACAGCAGAAATGTACGTATGTTGATTTTAAAATGAAGGGTGGGAACACAGCTTAGGACTGGAGTCTCTTTCTCTCTGCGTGTGAGTGTGAGTGTAAACCTGTAAATTAAGAACGTCTTTGCTGGGTCATCGCCCCTGTCTGCTGTGCTACTCGTTTGTCTGTAGGCTGATGGATGGCGTGTTTAAGTTTCAACATCTGGCCAGAGGGAGAAGTGATGTCAGTGAGTATCACTCCCCAGGGGAGGAGGAAAATAAATACCAGGAGGCTGGGTGGAGACAGGGGGAGGCTGTGGGCAGAAGGGCTGCGGAGTAAATGAAGGAAATGAAAATGCTGAACAAAGAGACAAACTTTACGCTCTGTGGCCTCAGGATGGAATACAAGACATATCACGAATGAAAGTGACCTGATCTTCCATCAAGGATACATTAACAACATGCCCCGTTAATGGCACAGAGAACCAGGAGAAGACAGGACCATTAGAATATGCTATGAAATTCAGTGGGTCATTAAAACACCATTTAACTGGCTTGGATGTGATACCGACTAGAGCTTCACAGAGAATGTGGAGAAATGTGTGCTGAATGTGATGTCCCCATATTATAACTAACACAGGTCAATAATACACTTAATCAATAACCAAATCTATGAGCAAGGCCTGGGCTATTAAAAGGGACTTTGTAGAATAGAGTAAATTTTACTGTCCCTGAAGGGAACTTTGTCTTGGTTACAGTGTTGTAGTTCGCTGCTTCGCATAAAAACATCACAGACACATGATAGCTTGATTCGTCCAATCACACAAAGACCCTTGTGATATATGAAAGTAAAGGCTGATCCTGTGTTTTGCAAAGAAAAACAAATTATCTGATGTAAAACACATACTGACAAACCTTCAACAATCTTTATCATTATATATTTTAGACAACTGGAATGATTAATCATTATTAATTACTGATTATTTTAGTTACTTTTAAAGCAAAACTGTCAAGAAATTAATTGCTTTTATACTCTTAAATATAAATTATTGTTTTTTTCCCCTAGAATCTTTCGTTGACTGTACTGTGTGCTATAAAAAGATTCTTTTACAATGGAAGTGACCAAAACCCAATAAAAAAACCCTACTTTTTGGTAAATCTAGTAACTAATGTGCTTGTTGTGGGAAATGATGTAATATTGTTTTGCCAGATAAGGGTAACATTAGCCCTGCTAGCACCAGCAGCCTGCTCTCCTTGAAGGTTAACGTCCACATGACTTTGCTGAATGTGGTTACACATAGCTCTGGTTCAGTGATTATAAGTTTATTCTGATTCAGCCTCCACACAACCTTATTTTCATACTGCCAAATCTCCCTGGTTTGGATGACATTTTTGTCCCACTTTCCACCTCGCTGGCTCGTTTCTGAGCCTCTGCGCTCACCTGACAGGGCTGCGGCCCCTACGAGTGGCGAATGGCTGCATAAGACCTTAGACCCAACAGTTAACTGGCCTTGTACATAGAATACTGATAATCAGTTGACTGTATCTAACAAGTGAAGGTCTGTGAAGGTTCTCAGTCATCCAGGTCATGGTATTCGTAGCAGGGTTAACACAAAATAATGAAGAACGAGAGCCATTACATTTTGAATAAAGGCCATGTGATCTCTCTTATCAGACCTTTAATCACCCCTGCGTTTTGCTGCAATGATTCTCTCAGAGCATGTTTGTATAGTTCTTCTATAGTCCTTGGTCTCCCTCTTATCAACAGCACAGTATGAATAATGCAGAATAAGGAAAGGTACATCAGTGCATTGTTGCGGGTTAAGTGCTTAAGTGGGGGGAGGGCCTCTGCAGTGGACTATTAATCTATGATAGCAATGAGAAACACATAGAAACAAGGAGACCATGTAGATGCCTGCATGTTCATTCATTTGAACAAAGCAAAGGACCAGATGGTGGCACACAACATGAATACATCCCCTCAGAAGTGAATTTCTCTCACTTTCCCACTTAATTACTAAACCATAACTGTCAATAAACTGCATTTCAGCTCCACTGATTTGTGTCATCAAACAGGACAAGGGTCTGAACACATTTGCCTATCAGGACAAAGGACTTCTCATACTAAACCCCAAAAAAACAAACAAACCTCACTCTCAAGTAATATTGTAAAGAAGGAAACCTGAACGTAAATATGTCTGCTTTAATGAGTCAATCTGCAAGTTAATAAAAGGATGTTACAAATCACACACAGGAAAACACCTTTGCAAATTTGTTCTTAGCTCTATGAGATCATGGGCTCACAGTTCAGTTGGCTCTTCTTGACTGAATTAAGGCTGTGAAAGAAAAACATTCATTCACGATTCGCTCAGATTTAGCTCAGAAGAAAGAACTGGGAGCAGGAATTCCCAGAGCCATTGTCCCATTACAGGAATGAAGCCGAGGGTTTCTAGTTTTTATTCTTTCTGTTATTTCTCTATGAAATACAGCTCCTTTCACTGTAAACTTCACACCAACAATAGACATCACTGATTAGTTCTGTGAACTGACCACCAGGGTAAGTGCAGACAGACAATCTACTGGGAATAGACAATGAGTTTCATCTGAATGGTAACACTGTGCAGCCTTCTTTGTGAGGATATAATCAAATCTTGAAGAAACAAGCTGTAATTGGTTCACAGCCCTCTTCCTACCCAAACTGTCAGTACACAGAGTGCAGTCCAACTAATGGCCAGTGCAATTTTTCAAAGTCAAAAGTGACTTCTACAAATTGCTTGTTTTGTCCAACCAAGAATGCAAAACAAGATTATGTTCAATTTACAAAAAATATATAACAGAAGAAAGCAGCAAATACTCATAATATCTGAGAGGCTGGAAGCAGCAACTGTTGAAGTCGCTGCTTGATAAAGTGATTGAATGATTCTCCAATTTTCAAACATTTTTTGTTGATTGATTTTGTATTCTCAACAAATTCTTCAGCACCAATTCCAGTTACAGTCCATCTAGTTAGGGGTTGCAAATTTTATGCATTTTCCCAAACCAATTGTTTAATATGATAGCAATGTTGTCTTTGAAGTGAAGTCTTTTTCCTGGTGGAGAAGACAAATAAATACTAGGAGAATTTCTGATCTGCCTTTTGATACAATTGAATTAACATTAGATTCACAATAGGAAGGCAGATCATGTGGATGACATGTGGCTTGGGTGGAAAGGACATCAAATTCTTCTTATAATGGATTTAAAAGGGAATTAAGGGAGGTCACATTGTCCCATCACCAATACATTAGTAATGCGGGTCACAAGTCACATTCTGATAACTTTCAAAATCATGTTGCATTGTGATTACTGCAGAGCTAACTGCTGTGGGCCGCAGTGAAGTGACAGACACAGGCTATAACCCTGCATTCAGCTGGGTGACAACTGGCAAGTCTACAAACAGGATCTGAAATTAGCCTTTGGTCACCTGAAAGGTTACTGATGAAACAATGTCACAAGACCTCCCATTAGGTCTTGCTAAAAATGCTTCTACACAGATCAGTCAGCACAATTAAATGAGATATTGCTCTATTCATAGCCTGGAGGGTCCATCAGAACAACAGAACATTATCTGGCCCAGGACTACGGCCACATGCTCCTAGCTTACTAAAAAAGGTAGCTGACTGACAAGTTCTGAGTGCCCTTAGCAGATGTATAAACAAGGTGTCTGACTGATGTGGCTTAGCAATGGATGGCAAAGCATGCCAAGCAGCTGCGGTATTCTCATAAGGCTATTAGCCAAGCTTTTCACTTCCTGTGTATTTATAGCAAAGACAAAGAACAGTTAAAACAACACACAGCTCATACAAGTGGTGGATACTCTGGACCATTTCATGCACAGCTGCACTATCCCATGGGCTTTGCTCATTTTAACTAAGAAAATTAATGTCTGAGAGCACCCTGCTTCATTTCTGACTGTTACATTTGCTGAAGAAAAGGCTATGTCAGGCTTAATTGGTTGTTGCCCATGCAAACTGTGGTCAGCACCATTTGTAACCACAAATTACAGATGTAACCATGTGCCATGAAAGCCTTGGAGCTTAATATGTGTGTTATGGCAATCAAAGATAACGCCAGGCGGTTTCATTAATAAGTTTTGAGCTTTATGGGTCCAGTGTGTGAGATTTCCAGGGATTTATTGGCAGAATGCAGCAGAAATGGAATACAATATTCATAAGTGTGTTTTTATTAGTGTATAATCACCTGAAAATAATAGTGTGAGTGTGTAGGTCCTCTTCCATGAAAGCAGCCATGATTCCACAGTAGTCCAGAACACACAAACCAAACACTGGCTCTTAATATGGCGTTTTGCTATTTGTAGCCACCATAGGTTCTCCTACAGGCTTGGAAGGGGAAAGTGACACAAGGTGTTTACAGTCTGCAAGCTTACTGCTAGATGCCATTAAGTCCTACATACTGGTCCTTTAATATGCTATGAACAAAACTCGAGGAGCTTCAGTTGTTTTTACTTGAATATGTGAGTTTAATACAACACATATCTGTGCACAAAGATCAGTTTTACACATTATGTCTCACGTCCTACAGACTCATATTTCATAATGACACCAGGCACAAGATGATATGAGCAATTCTTAGTCAATATCACAAAAGCTGTTGGTACTTTCAAATTATCTGTGACTCCAGACAATTCACTTCAACAACCAAAGAGGAAAAAATCCTCAATCCATGTTGTGTCCATAGTCTGCAGCCATAAGCCACATTCTAGACGTAGTTATAAACTGACATTTAACTATCAGAAAAATAACAATGATTCAATCATCTTTCTTTTGGGCCAATTATATATCATCCACTGATATATTGTGCAGCCCTAATTGATTATAGCAACTACTGGGGCTACAGTGGCCACAGTGACACTTTTTCCACCCATGGTGACTTCTACCCACATGAGTTGAGATGCTGTTGTTAACTTTTTTGGTTTCCACTGAGACCTGTCAAATGCTGAGAGACTGAAGATCTCTGCTGAGTAAACTGTCAGCTTGGTTGTAAACACAGCAGTGGAAGAGGACATCACAGTCGCCACCACACATACATAAAGTAGACAATTTCTCCACTACATAGTGGACGTACTAAACACATCTCCTGATCTACAGTATGGACTGCAACACAAATGGTTCCATGATAAAATTATAATATTCAGAAAAATGGAAATTACTATCCTTTTTAATCAACTTGCTCATGTTCTATTATACAGGGTTTTTAGGATTTAAGACTTTATGCGCCCAGACTTTGCACACTATGATTCCACAGTCAGCCTTTATTAATGTGACTTTTCCATTATGTAGATATTATTGACAGTTTTTCCTATGGCACCTGGTTAAACTCTTTTTTTTCAGAGGGAAACTAAAAACTGAAAAAAGCCACAGTGGTGAATATTCATTACCAATAATACTGCCATGAAAAAGTAATATTACACCACGATTTTCATTTTCAAAGTGTAGGCAAATTTCTTTACCAACCTGAAATTTCCCATATTACACTTAATAACCGCAAAACTGTCAAGCTAGTTCTGGCTCATAAAAAAGTGGCCATGAGAAGAAAATACAGGTACAAAAACAGCAAATATAGACCAAATATTCTCATTTTTCTACTATTACAGTGTGTTCTCACATGGTAATCAATTAAGACGTGAGACTATCTAGAATATTCATGATTTTGCGTCTTTAAGTAAATGTCAGAGGCACCAATCAGGATTAATATCATGATAAGTACGTAGAAAAAAATATGTTCTTCCAGTTGGGAGTCTGGTAAAGGTTAATCTATTCCCTGATGTTGTGATGACATTTTGGAATGATGCTACCTTTGGAATATCTCACGGTGCATTTACGAATTTCCCCCTGCTCTGCATGTTATATGAAATCTACCAATACATGGCATATGGAGCTGCAACACACTGTGACACAGAAAGGGCAAAACACAGAATGCAAAGGGTTATTAATGTGAAGGGAGGGCAATTAATTTTTCTTGGTTAATATTTTCAGTGTTCACCTCTGCTGTGCTTCAAACACAAGCTCAGGTTAACGTGCTGAAGAGCGCTAGCTCACCATAATCATGTCATGACTATTCATAACATTAGTGACAAGGAAAAAAATTCCTCCTCAGACCCCCTCTGTCATTCCTCCAAGCCTCAGGGAATTCACTGAAGGTTAATTTATTTAAATCTCCCATCCACTCATCTCTATTCCATTAAACTCACTAAGAATCTTTGGTTTGCAGTCTAATCCGCTTTCTACTGTCAAAGGCCTGTGCCCTTTCTGCAATGTAGTAATGAACAAGTGTGTGTATGTGTGTGTTAACAAGACAACACAGTAGTTGATAAGGTCATGTCAGCTCACACATGCATGTCCTCCAATGTCCTCTGAGAGCAATGCTTAACATTGGACTAATAAGTCAACGAGACGGTCATGGTAGGAGGCAATAAAGTCAAAATGTAGGTTCCTCCCTGGAGGGCTGTTCTGTCCTCGAGGCCCCAGAATGTCGAATCTCTCACCATCTGGCCTCTCCTTTGAAAGACAGGATACTTTAATGCATGCAGTGTATGGACAGATCAAGATATCAACAATTAGGCTGCGGTACAAAGGATATCTTGGCTATGTGGGCAATCGCAGTATCATTTATACAGCATGGCATGCGCTACGATTGGCACAGATGCTCTTATGCTAATGACTGTGGGAACGCTTGTCCTTCCCTTAAATAGTTGGTGAAGCTATTTGCAGTCTGTTAGAAAAACATCCAGCCTATGTCGATGTGTTTTTGTGTTCCAGCGGAATGGCTAATGAGAGGCTCGCTGGCTCCAGAGTACTTCAACAATGGCACACTGGGAGAGCTGAGTGTGTCTGTGTACAGCCATGAACGGCTGTGAATGGTCGTCTCTGAAGCACATGTGGCTCCAGTAGAGAAACCGAAAGGACAGTTCACCACAAATTCAAAAATACATACCTTCCCAAGGCCTGTAGTGCTATTTATCCATCTAAATTTTTTTGGGTGTGGAAAGCAGAATTCTGGACATATCAGCCATAGAGATGTCTGCCTTCTCTCTAGTATGATGGGACTAAATGGCACTTGGTTAGTGCTGCTCAAAGCACAAAAAATACATTTGAAAAATTCAAAACCAGTGTCTTTTTCCAAAAATCACAAACCAGTTACTCAAGATAATCCACAGACCTTGTGAGCAGTTTTATGGAGGAGCTTTTTTTTCTGAGTTGAAAAGAAAGTAGTCCTGGTAGATTCTGGTTCATTCTACTTCAGAATGAAAGTACTTCCTACATGAAACTGCTCTACTCTGGTCTTTGGATTATTTTGAACAACCTCATTGTGATTTTTGGAAAGAGACACTGGGTGCCTTTTTGTCCAATTGTACTGAAGAGAAAGCAGACATCTCTATGGCCAATATCTCCAAACCTCTGTAACTCACACCAAAAAATCTAGATGAATAAACAGCACTACAGGCCAGGGGAAAAATATGTATTTTTTTATTTTTGGCAGAACTGTTCCTTTAAAACTTTAGTTTCTGAGACTTGAACACAGTGGCTCAAACTGCTGACATGTAAAATAGAGTCTCTCTTTGAGGTTGCACATGTACACTTTGGATGACCAAGCACGCATTTGCAAAACACAGCTCAAGTGATGTTTACTGAAGCCCTCAATCCTGTGACACATGCTATTAATGCAAACATGGGTGCTCCTTCAGTGCAAGTCATTCCTCCTAATTAAAATATGATTAGGTCACAGAGGGGACTGGCTGTTCTTTAAGGGCTTCAAATGTAGATCACCATTCTCTTGGCACCGCCTGCTTGTCCTTAAACCTCTAGTTCATTTTACCCCATCCCTTATTTGCATCCATCTGTCTTCTCAAATGTAAACTTCTCTTAATTATGCCTTTCTCTTCACTCCAGTGCTTATCTACAATCTACTTTTTAATTTATTTGTCTTATTTGGTGCCAGTCCTGAAGTTCTACTCTATAATACCTATATATCCAGTACACATATATTTTATCCATGTAAGAGAATGGACTGGGGCAGATAACACAAGAGGTGTATGATGTGCAGCTGCCATCACTGTCACAAGCTTTTAGAAGCAGGATAGTCTTTTGCCTTTGATTGCAAGAGTCCAACTTTTGTCTTTCAATAGCAGCTGTTTCCCCAGCTTGCGTGCAACAGGACATATCTAATATCTTGGCTTATTAATATTTAAAATCCAAGAAGAAGAGACAGAATAACAAATCAGAGAGAGAAAGAAGGGGGACGCAGAGAACAAAAACAAAACACAAAAGGGTCAGTGTTTATTCTAAAATGGAAATTTCTTTCTTGGGTGAAGTATTTCCATCCATAATTTCCTGTACTGTTGATGCTGTTTGTCATAAAGCCCAAAAAGCTCCAAAAACTGGGAGAAAAAGTCAAACAAGGACATTGATCTATTTTCAGACATGAATATGTCAAGGTTGACTGCATAATACTTCAAAACTTCAAATATTCAATCATTATTTTGACATATAATGTGACTCAAAGCCCCAGGCTGTTTGCCCATTCACTTTTATTTTGCATTTCAGTATTTCAATATCTAATTGCGAATATTTTGACTGATATTGCAACTGCAATATGATTTGGGATATTAGAGGCAATGCCAGGCAATGATTTCTTATATCATTATTCTTATTTTGACTGGGAAAAACATGTTAAAATAAGTATGGTGTGGTTTTTTGCAGGAATCTGTACCAAACGAAGATGGGGTTTTTTTTTTAAGTCTGTAGAATCTGATGTGTCAGACAGGACATCTCTGCCTCACATGCATTAATTCAAAAGTGTTTTGATACATGTTACCTTGAAGAAATATTGAATCTCCTGCGATTTAAGAAAAAATGCAGAAAGCCATATTGTGATTTTGATAAAATTTCAGCTAATTGAGCAGCCCTAGTAAAAAGCATAGACAGTAGGGGTGTAACGATACACAAAAATCTCGGTTCGATACGTACCTCGGTTTGACATCATCCATAGGATTCAGAAGGGCCATTTTAAAACGTACTGTGTGGCAGCTCTGGCCATCATCATCTTGGCAGCACCTGAATCAGCAAAGTCACAGTTAATCCAAACATGGGTGGAGACACACAACATGACTGGAGCTGAGTTGGACAAATGAAGTGTCTACCTAGCGGCTAATTACTTGTGAGTGTACCCACATGTAATTCAAAGTGGGCACGCCCTTTCTGTATAACCTTAAGCCTTAACAGAATTTAAACTGGTAAGTTATATAAAAATTCACCCCCCCCATACAGTTGTCCTGAAAGGGGAAATTAGCTATAGACACACTTACCAGATTCCTTTTTTAACACTCCACCATGGAAAAAGGTTTAATCATGCATTCCTAGAGACTACATAGTCTAGAGTGTTTTATTTAAGCACCATCATTGCTTATACTGCATTAAAAATTAGTTAATTAAAATACTTTTTGAAACAAGATAGTGCTATAAGAATAATAAATAAGATAATAAATATGATTTTAGGTCATAATGAGGACCAAAAGAGCCCCTTTAAGGTTTCTTTAAGAGGTTAGTGTGGAGTGTTGCAGCAAGAGAAGCAGATTGGGTTAGAAATGTGAGGTCAGCAATGATAAGTTCATTTTCACAGAGCTGAGGAAATATACTGTATGCCTAAATGTCTGAGTTTCTGAGTTTCTGTTAGCACATAAATGGAAATTCCCATTATGTGTTAGGATCAAACAGACTAACCACTAGTTAATTATTCATTCATTATATAGAACTGCTTGCCCCTGAAGGGTCGCGGGGGTAGGGGGGTGGGGGGGGATCCTACCCCAGCGGACACCGGGTGAAAGGTCGGGTACACCCTGGGCAGGCTGCAAGTTAATTACAGGGCTGAAACAGAGACAAACAATTCTCATTCACGGACACATTCACGCATTCACAACTACAGATCATTTAGAGTCACAGTTTAATCTAACCTGCATGTTTTTGGACTGTGGGAGGAAGCCAGACTACCGAGAGAAAACCCACGCAGACACAGGAGAACATGCAAACTCCACACATAAAGGCCCTGCTCCAGCCACAAACTACCCAGCTCAACTCAGAACCTTCTTGCTATGCGGCGACAGTGTGTTTCTGCTGTTGAGGTGGGCATTTTAAAATCAGACTCTATGGAGTGACTTACTTTTGGAGCCGGCCTCAAGTGCACTTGCAGTTGCCGCTTAATCATAACATGAGGCTATCCGGATGGTATACTGTATTTTCCTTCTAAAACTGTTGTCAATTAGTCATTATTTTAGTAATTACCTTCTTCAAAAGCATTAAGCCTGATGAGACAAGTTCAATGTCCATAATAATCTATAAATACTGTATATTAAATGGGAAACAGCTTATAGTTGACAAAAGATAATACATTCAAAACAAAATGGAAGACTGAGCCTTGCAGCTAGCGTTATTAAAATTTGCGTCATTTGGTTGAATTAACTAAAAAAAAAAAAGCATTTCAAACACTTCAAATGATCAATTTTCCTGACTCACAGTTGGTGTCACAACGTCACAGATGTCTCTGCAAACCAAGTGTTAGCTAAAAAGCATGCCCACACCTTGTCAGTACCCTTCAGAACATCCCAGAGGCTGTACTTAGTTTCAAGGAATGTAGATAAGAAGCCATATTCCCTTGTGTGTCAATTAATACTTGTAAAAAGTGCTCCTTAGGTGTTTGTATATTGTTTGCCTTGCGCATGCAGCCCCCACTCTCTTCCCCTCTCTGAAATGAGAATGAGTGCGATTGAATCCGTATCCAAATGTATCAGACCCCCTGAGTGACAATACAAGAGAGATCTCAGCGCTCTAGATGCAACAGACGATTTTCAAAAGACAATTCTTTGCCTTTGATGCTATTTCGGGATGCAGCTACCGTACAGGTCTGAAGAGAAGAATTACCAGATGGCTACTTGTCATTCTCCGCGAGTTGGGAGCTCTGAATTCTAGTCCAGGAAGCTGAAGTCCTCACTGGGAAGTCTCATGTTGATCACCATCTACACTGCTACGAGGGACACATATGTTGCCTTGATAGAACTGCAGATTAGTATACAGGTCGTAATACTTTTTCCTTTCAGTAATCACAGCTCCTCCTTATAGACAGTTTGCCAAGAACATCCTTGCTCAAATGTTGACAGTTATGTATGCGATTTTGCATGTGTGAATGCTGTTGTGATCAGTGATATAATGTGGGAGACTACTCTGTGATTTCACTTGTCACAGCTCTCATCTAGAGACATTCCTGTGACTGTCATTTCAGCTGTCCCTGCTTTCACTTGTGGTTCATGGTCAACAGTGTTTAGACAGCTGATTTTGCACCTTTAAAAAAGGTAACTTAAAGCGAAGCCATGGTTTACTAAAACTTTATAGTTATTTTAGTAGGACTGGTATTCAGTTCTTTTGGTTACGATAATAGAGTACTAATGTAGATAGAACATAAAATAGACACATAGACAATAGACACATGGAATAGTAGAACATAGAGAGAGCTGCAAGTTAGCAGTTCACCTGCCACACTTTGAGGAACAGTGAGTGTTACCAAAAGGATAATAAAGGATAGTCGTACTGCCTTGTTTCAGGTTGAACTGAAAATAGATTGGAGACTGAAAATCTGGAGGGACATCAAGCCATATTTTAAGTTAAAGCAACATACAATAATTGATAACCCGAGACAGTTAACATTACATTGCAAGGCTGATTACACCCAGTCCGTTTTTACTTCCAGGCACTATCAAATGTTAGCTAGGAAGTGGTTGCATGCTAACGTTGTCTTTTGTCTAACGGTGGCTAATGGGTTGTTATGCTGTTTTAACTTGAAATATGACCACATGTCCCTCCGGATTTTCACTATCCATTGTCTTTTTACTCACTGATCAATGCAGTGAAATGATAATCATTTGTCAGATTCCCAAAGTTTATTTGGGTTGCAACCTGGAACACAGCAGTATGACATTATCCTTTTGATAACAGCATTTGAACTTCCAGCCCTGAGTGTGACATCAGAGCAAAATGGCGGTTGTGAGAAGACAGTTACTAGCATCTTTCCTTAAACCACCCCTGTCTGGCAAATGCCCATGTTTTTCAGACTCCATTTCCCCAGTTTGTAACACAAGCTTTTTGTGAAGGAGTCTCAAGCTCTGAGACTGAAACTGAGATAATAACCATGGCCATCATCACGAAGAGTAAATTCATCCATAAAATCTGTGGAATACCACTTAAATTTTTAACTTAGAATAAAATGAATAAATAATGTTTATTTCACCATACTTGGCAACGCAGTTTTGGCTTCAAAATCGAGACAAAAATTCAAGACACAACAAGTCTTTTAAATGGCATAAATTTTAAATGTAGCCATGTTTTTGTTTTAAGAGTCCCATAAAGACATTTTTTGTCCCTGTTCACCCTCACTAAGTGCAGACATGCCTACGTTTGGAGCAGTGAGTGTTAAAAACAATATTTAGTCACACATGAGATTGCTAATGGACCCTGTGGCAGAAAATGTCATCACTCATTGTCTGAAGTCTCTTGTTGTTTTGTCACTGGAAAATGGGAGAGAATGTGTTTGTGGCAAAGAGGGTTTTAGTGTGCCAGAAGGAATTACTCAGCGAAGCAAGAGAAGCTTCTTCCTGTAATGACCACAGAAAAAGTCAGGAAAAGCTGCCACACTGAAAGTTAAGGCATAAATAAAGCAGATAGCCAAAAAGGGGCACAAGAGTGCAAAACATCTTTGTTTTACTTAGGGGAGACTGGGAGCAGTTGGGGTCACAACAGGTTGCACTCAGTCAAGTAAACACCCACTTAGGAGCACAATGATTTATTTGATTTATTCAAATGCCTTGGGTTTCCACTGATGCATGCTAAAGCTTAGCTCTGACTCATTTATACAGAGAAACATAGTGACAAAGGGTAAAGTGAATCATCTTTTAAATGTGACCCCTGGTGCAAACTTCATGGGCAAAGTATGCCACTGTAGGAAGAATAGTAATGCATCAAATTCTGATTCACAGAGATGGACGATTACTAGTGTCGTCAGGGAAATGATTACTGCCAACAGTGTTTAAAATACCCTAATCAGCAAATGAAGTTATCTCAACCTAGGGATGCCACAGTAAGGGAAATGGTCTCACCTGTTAATAAACCTGCAGGAGCATTGGGGTTGCTGGTTACACGGGACATTGCACAACAAAAGATACAAGCAATGACATTCAGTATTTCTAATGTTAGAGCAGCTACTTAAGTTTTAATTTAAATGATTGATCTTTAGATCTTGCCCGTATTTTGAACAACGCTTTGACTGTTGGTTCATTATTAAATTTTCATCCCCCTCAATGATTCCAAAAACTGCAGATGACATCCAAAGATGGGCGTCCACAGATGAGCTGGAAAATAACTAGTATTAAGTTAAGTGCAGTTGTAATATTAGCTCCTTGTCAAGGCTAGCTTAATTTACGCTCTCTAACGCCTTCATGTTAATATACTGAACAACAGAATACTTACTTTTATGTCTGTCCATACTAGGGCTGCACAATTAATCGCAATATTATCGAAATCGCAATATGACCAGAACCAAATCGCAATTTTTTGAAAAAGGAAAATATGTGAGAAAACAGCATTATAGTGAAGTTCTGTGATGCTGCCTAAAAATCTTGTTCTCCAGATACAGTATAAGCAAACATTTGTTTGGTACAGAACCCAGACAGATCACAACAAATGTCACACGATCACGACTATTTTGATAATTGATTAACCGCTTTGAGTAATTTTCTAGAAAGAAAGCCTAAAGTCTGTGATTTCAGCCTCTTAAATGTGAATATTTTTTGGTTTCTTTTGTCCTCTATGACAGCTGTCTCTTATACACATCTGTTTTAAAAGTTTTAAAGCGTTTCAGTGATTTCAGCCTCTTAAATGTGAATATTTTTTGGTTTCTTTTGTCTTGCGTACTGAGAAGAACACATTTAGATGTGTATAAGAGACAGGTGACAAAGGGTAAAGTGAATCATCTTTTAAATGTGACCCCTGGTGCAAACTTCATGAGCAAAGCATGCCACTGTAGGAAGAATAGTAATGCATCAAATTCTGATTCACAGAGATGGACGATTACTAGTGTCATCAGGGAAATGATTACTGCCAACAGTGTTTAAAATACCCTAATCAGCAAATGAAGTTATCTCAACCTAGGGATGTCACAGTAAGGGAAATGGTCTCACCTGTTAATAAACCTGTAGGAGCATTGGGGTTGCTGGTTACACGGGACATTGCACAACCAAAGATACAAGCAATGACATTCAGTATTTCTAATGTTAGAGCAGCTACTTAAGTTTTAATTTAAATGATTGATCTTTAGATCTTGCCCGTATTTTGAACAACGCTTTGACTGTTGGTTCATTATTAAATTTTCATCCCCCTCAATGATTCCAAAAACTGCAGATGACATCCAAAGATGGGCGTCCACAGATGAGCTGGAAAATAACTAGTATTAAGTGCAGTTGTAATATTAGCTCCTTGTCAAGGCTAGCTTAATTTACGCTCTCTAACGCCTTCATGTTAATATACTGAACAACAGAATACTTACTTTTATGTCTGTCCATACTAGGGCTGCACAATTAATTGCAAAATTATCGAAATCGCAATATGACCATGTGCAATATCCAAATCGCAGAACCAGAACCAAATCGCAGTTTTTTGAAAAAGGAAAATATGTGAGAAAACAGCATTATAGTGAAGTTCTGTGATGCTGCCTAAAAATCTTGTTCTCCAGATACAGTATAAGCAAACATTTGTTTGGTACAGAACCCAGACAGATCACAACAAATGTCACATGATCACGATTTTAAAAGATTTTCCTTTTTCATTGAAAATAAAAATTGTCATATCGCACATCGCAATTTCAGTCAAAATAATCGCAATATGACTTTTTTATCATATCGTGCAGCCCCAGTCCATACCCTACAACTGTTTGGTGATGCTGGGGGGCCTTTTAATTGCCTGTCCAGGGGATTTCAATCTATTCAATCATATCCAGTTGTCTGCGACCTCATATCAGGCTGTGATTAGCCTACAGTAGATCTGCAACGATTAATCAATTATTATATTGATTGTTAACTATTTTTATAATTGATTAACCGCTTTGAGTAATTTTCTAGAAAGAAAGCCTAAAGTCTGTGATTTCAGCCTCTTAAATGTGAATATTTTTTGGTTTCTTTTGTCTTCTATGACAGTATACTGAATATATTTAGGTTGTAAGTAAAACAAGACATTTGAGGACACCATCTTAGTTAAAATGTTGGAAAATGGTTTAAAAAAAAAATGTTGGTCAGTGTTTCCCAAAGTCTAACTATCAATCGATTACTCGAGAAAATAATCAACTGATCAATCGACTTTGAAAAAAATCATTAGTTGCAGCCCTAGCTTGCAGTATTAAGTTCGTAATCTGACTCCTGCTACTCTGCTGTTGCCACTTTCAGTTTGGAATTGTAGCATCTGTTGTGCGACTAAGTATTGACAACACACTATACAGTGGGGGCAGTAGGTAAGTTATATAACTAGTGTATGCCCAAACACAGTTTAACACTGGTAAAATCTAGCATCATGGCAAGCTTATTCCAAACCAAAACCTTATCGGCTTTTGTTTTGAAAAATACAATTAAATGTCTACAAAGTGGTGATTTTTAGCTCACAAGTAAGCCAGCTGTAGTAATATAGTAAGAGTATCATAGTGGAGGAGAGGCACAAAACATACATCTTGCAAGCTGGACAGAATAATACTAAATATGTGACAATATCCACAATATATCAAAATAACTTCCCATTATTAGCAGGGCCGCTCCCTCAAAAAGCTGACACGCATTTTGTCAGTCCAATTACTCAACTTGCTTTTTTTTTTCTCCTCGCCACATAATTGTTATGCAGGACTAACAGCATGGCAGGCTTTAAACTTTACAAACCGAATCTTGTCCCAAAATGACCACAAAAATAACTGTGATAGAAGTAGAGAAGGGCAATGGAAATGGGGCAGCGCGAGGCAGGGCAGCGTGACTCGTGTGTGTTTGCTGCTCCAATGCTCTCAGCTTTTGTACTGACTGCCAATGAAGTCGGCTTAACTACTTTTGAACCAGATGCCGGTACAAACTCCTCTACTGTTGTCCAGTGTGACTCAGTGCACTGTTGTCAGTGCTGTTAGCAGCCCAGCAGGAAAGACGCTCTATCCACAGCACTCTAGGATTTTAGACTTTGACCAGGATGCACACTTTTTCTTTTTTGGCTGTGTAGAAATTAATAAAGTAATAAAAATGTGGTTCTTACAAGTAGAAAATGAGACTAATGTGGGCTGATGTAAGAGGGGAGTAGATATTGTATTTCTCATATTTGTAGGTAAGGTGTATTGAAGAAAAGAGATCAGTAATAATGTTGAGTATTTATAAAAAACCAAACAGAGGCGGGAGTAAGTCACAAGAAAGTGAACTTTCAAGTCTCAAGCAAGTCTCAAGTTACTGTGGCGAGAATCAAGCAACTCAAGTCAAGCCCCTGCTATAAGGCAAGCAAGTCACCAGTGAAGTCATACAAATTCTGGTGACCTTCCCAGTTTTTCCAGTTAAATCAGTCAAAAGATAGCAGTCATGAACAGTTAAGTTCTGTTTTTAACATTAACGAAAACTGCTGCAGCCTGCTTACACCTTATAATATTACTGATATTTGACATTTTGCAGCTTAAGCTTAATGTTCATTTTCTAATATTTGATCAGCAAGTAAGTTCAGACACATTCACATACCCTTCTTTATGGGTTTTGTAGTGACAGATAAAGATGGATAAATTGGTGGTCAGGTCACTGATTTTTGCATACTGCTGTTCTCTTCTTACTACTGCCGACAATTTAATCCTTGAATCCAAATTTCATTATTTTTGGACTAACACCCTCTATTATAGCTGCCTCTTGCATCTGCTTGTCTGCTGCATCCCAGGTTCCAAGGTTTGTAAGCACTACACAAATAAATCACCCAATTATCTTTCAAAAATAAACTCTAACTTCTCTCAATATCTATCATAGGCATTCTTCACTATCTTCTGACATGTTAGAGACCATATGATAAATGGATTAATCAGGAAAAGAAACAAAATAAAAACAAAATGTTAGTTACAGTCCTAACATATAGCTTATAAATATGCAACTCTGTCCAAACAGTTTTTTACAAGTGACTGCACATACCCTATTAATAACATTAGTTAGAAAAATCAAGTTCAGATACTGCCATTTGAGACTCATGATCTGCAGGCTGCTACTCAAGAAACTGTCTTCCTATCTTCCCACTGATGTTCGATCACAGCTTTACTTTGTCAAATCTGTCTTCTCGCTGCTTATCTCCTGCGCCAACAAGCACCAGAATAGAACATACTTTCACATTTTGTGACTGTCTTTATGCAGAAGCCAAAACCCCTCTTTGAAATCTAAGTCTTGTGTAAAAACTGGCTGTAAATAAATCAAGCTTCTGTTCATTTGTGTTTTAACTACCTCTACTTCCTTGTCAAATGTCAAACCCTATATTTCCTCTCATTTATGTCTGTTCCTAATGGATCTAAATGAATTATAAACAGCTAATATAACCTGAAGGCAGATTTGAGAAGAAAATCTGCTACTTAAATGTTCTTACCCACAAAGGACAGGTTCCTTGGCTTGTGTTACACCCTGTTCAGAGTCATCTTGTGTCCTGTCAACTATTCAGCAGAGTCAGGAGCATGAACATTAGTATGTCCACACTGCATTCATGTCATAAGTTGAACCAGTTTTGACACCATCAGAAACTGATATTAAATCCCCATCATATACCAGTATGTTTTTCCTCAGCCAGTCAAGCTCAGTCCATTGTCTTTCAGTTTACTACCCTGGTAGTGTATGTATGAAAGCATTGAGCCTTTAAGCCTTGAGCTCTTACAATATCTGTATTCGTGTCTATCTGTATCTGTATCTGTATCTTGGTAGGAGGATTGAAGAAGCCTGGATGCTGCTCCAAACACGGCTCACATGACACATTTTGTCTTGCTGCGCTAACAAAGCAAAACATATTTCCACGAAATGACAACTGCCTTAATAATTATGTTTTATTGAACTTTACTGAAGCAAGCTGTCATGATTGAGGTGTAGCTAAGTAATAGAGCAGCGTGTGCAAGTGTGCGCAAGTGTTTGCTAGTGCGTGCAGCAAGTAAGGAAGCAGCAATGGGAGCTCAAAGCGGAGCAAAGCAAAGCAGTAAGTTACCAGTCCGGCAGCAAATGTACAGCATAAGTTTCAGTGTTTCAGTTAATAAATACTGCAGCTTCTCAAGATCAAGGAAACTCTTGTCTGTTGTTTCCCAGCTGCTGAAAAAAAGACAGGGTTCACCCTGAAGCAAGCTGAGCAGGAAAGGCTAAAGTTAAGATAATGCTTTCAGGAGATTTGTAATCCGGCCTTGAACTGCACTGTCGTTTTTTGGGGACGTGGTTAAAATAAATCCAAAATGATAAATCTAACATGACCTCTGTGATCATTTATCCATTTTTCATCTTGAAAACAATTGTTGTTGTTAACATGTTGATGGTCACCCACTGGCAATCCCAAGATGCTTTGAGTTGAGTCTGTCAACCAATCAGGGGCTGCGTCCTGGACTTGTCAATCAATCAAAGGCTATGTTTCTGACTTGTGTGTGACAGCGCTGATCCACAGATGTATCAATAGATCAATGTGTTGATCTCAACATGGGATTGACCCTTCAAAATAAAATTTGTGGCAATGATGGTAATGAGCTCAGCCCCGCAGTAGGCATCACATGGCTGTGGTATTGCAGTAATGAGGTTATCGTTACAGCTCTACTGTACAATTTTTTCTCTATTTAAGTATCAATCCTTAATCTTTAGTGTGACAGTAAATGATCAGTTATAGGTAGTACACACCACTGTTTTATTGCATTTGCATAAACCTAAAACTTTGGTCAATTAACATGCTAAAATCTATTCTTAGCACAACTATTCCTAGCACAATAGGATCTATAACTTACAACTAACTAACAGACAACAACTAACAGAAAAGGGCTGTGGCATCATCGGAAAATTGGTTCTTTAGAAATCTATTTTGATAATCGCAAAATGAGATAAAGCTCCTCAAGAAGTATTAATTTGCAAAAAGGAGAGTGGGATGGCTTGTTATGTTATTTTTTCCACTCGAAATCTAGAGAGTTTCTGACAAGTAAAAAGGCTTGATCTACAACATTCATAAGCTGCTGGTGAAACTAATGTGGATTACATTCAGACAACTGCGTCAATGAAAAAGTACAAAGATTAGGTTCCAGCTCCTTTTGTTCCCAAACTTCAGTTCCACATAGGCAAGAAAAATGAACATTTCCTCTGCTAATATTTGATATCTCTTCTCATTCTGACCTAGTGGGTGAGCTGTGTGGCACAAATGACAGCTTTGAAGGCTCAGATAACCATCTGCTGGTCTCTTTGAAATCAGTTATACATTCCCAGCTGTTTGCACATTCCATGCCACCTCTCAGGGGATTAGCTGCGATAATCTGACAAAGAAATCAAACAATAACATTGCAATAATATCATCTACAGCATTTTCTCTCTGCTGTTGCTGAGCCGCCCTGATGAGGACTACAGAAATAGGACAGGAAATGACCTTTCCCGCCAGGCCATTTGCTTGGTCATGGGAGCGATCAGGACAAAGGCAATTAGCCAGTTCATAGATCACACTTATCCAGCTATAGAGGAGGCAACCAAGCTCAGCAGAGGCCATTCAACCAACATAATGAATAAAGAGTCCTACTTCCATTCGAAGCATATATCCATTAAGACATCTTATGCATTCGACAAATGCAATGGTGGGAGCAAGCTTTCTACCATCTGAAGGAAGGTTAACAGTGCAGCACTTCCTTGATTTGATTTCAGATCTACAGCTACTGTACAGCTTGTACTGAACAATTTTATTTGAGTTTGGTTCGATTTTGATTGGATTGAGGAAAATAACTCTCAGTGAATAGAAAGAAACACACACACACATGGAATGGTGAGGAAAAATACTTTTCATTCACAGGGGTTGCTAAAGAACTCTGTCAAGGTGGAAGCAGAAAGAATAAATGAGGCTTGTTTGTCATTGGCAGAGCTCTCTAAACAAATGTAACACTGGCTAAAAGTCACACCAATTATCCAGTAGGCTATTGTATTGGCTTCTCTGCATGTCATAAAAATGTGATGCTGACCACACAATTTGTTGGTCTTGTCTTGTTTAGCTACTTTTTTTAAACAAACGATTGCTAAACACTATTTAGTATGCAAAGTCTTGCAACTGTGTTTTTAATTTCAGAAATCTCACCCCAAAATGTAACCAGTTTGTTTTCAGCAGATATAGACATGCTGGGCTGGCACAGAATAATACTTGTCCTGTGCAGAATGCATTATCATTGAAATAGGAGAGTAGGAACATAATTTTAACTGGAGTGATTCAGTGATTTCACTCTCCTTCTCAATCAATTCCATCTCCTTTTCAATCAATAGAGCACTTGTATAACAGGAGAAGCAGTTGCCTGGCACACTGTATACCCTGTACTCTTTTTCAGAAAACTCCCATGTCTGATGTTCTGCATGCACTTCATGAATTATACATAATTGACACAAAGATGCATTCTGGTATCTGGCAGCAGTGATACTGCTCTGTCAGTAATTCATGGAATACAGCAAAACATTCAATCAGGATTATTCATTAATATCACCGATGTACAATGCAACATTATGAAGTTAGATTACTGGTGTTGCCTTGCAATATTAATTCCAAATGGACAGGTCCTGGTTCTTTTCTATGGTCTTCAAATGAAAGCGCGAGTCAAAAAGAAACCTTCTTTAAATCATTTTCCTTTACTTCGCACTTCTGCTATGTTTTGAAACAGAGCATTTTAGAGAATTAATGAAGAGAAAGAAAAATCACTTGACGCAAGTAACACCATGCCATTCATATATGGTAACATCTGGAGAAAGAGCTAGGAAGAGAGAAAATGCACCATATCTGTGAATTCTCATTACAAACTGGGATGTCTAGCACTTTTAAACTGTAGATACTAATACTGAGAAGGTGCGACAAACTGTCATGCTTATACCATTACATCTCACCCCAAGACTGCATCTTTAGACAGGTGCCCCAGGTGTGACAGATGTGTATATTTTATTGTAGTGAATTTAAATAAGTACTTAGGGTCCATATTCTTTAGACTAAACATGGTTACTAAACAGGTAGGCAAGAACATGCTAGTAGTTTTAATGTTAGTATTTCTTAACTTTTAATCTAGAACATTAAATTGCTCAAGGCATGTCAAACAGGTGCACTAGGCTGAGGTGGAATCTGCATGTCAAGACTGAACACTACAAATGGATTTTAAGGGATACACAAAATAATCTACTGATGCACTAGTGAATAGAATAGAATTAGAATTATGGATAGATTAGCAACAACTGTTCGTTATCAAGTTCTGGCCTTAGTGAAAGTCCAACCTGGTCAGACCTCTAAGCCCTCTGGTAACCACTCAGTCCCAGAGTAGCCAGCCAACAGCTTGTGCTATTTCTGGATGATGGACCACAGCAGAACCCTAATCCTGTCTGTAATACAGCACAAGACCCAGTTCCATACAATCAGGCTGAAAACTTCAGAGGACCATGGAAAGTTCACTAATAAATGACAGCGAATGTCACTGCCACTTCAGCTCTAGAATGTGGATGGTGTAGATCTATGCAAGATCTGCTGTAAATTCATGGAGAAGTTTGAATATGAAATTAAAGCCACTCTGTTTTTATTCCTTTGCGAGATATTCTCTAGACATATGTAAATGCCATCTGATTATTTTAAACTGCTGACACAACTACTACTTCTTTTGATTCATTTTAGATTGACACACAACCCAATACATCTTAAGTTATAAAATGAAAATACATTCAAAGATTTCCATCTGATATACTGCTGAATTATTTTTCTAAGGGCTTCAGTAGCGAGGAGGATGCCCTCAAAACTTTAACAACATGTTCATTGGCAGCGTGGCAGTGGCTGCGTTATTCTGGACTCGCTCCAGATGAGTTATGATTGTCAATGCAAATGAATGTGAACCTGAATTATGGAACTTTACTGCACGAGCACCCTTTGTGCCATTTTATGACTTATTATAAACCATGGTCTCCATTCACAATTGTACTGTCGGGTGAGCGGTAGGAGGCAGCAAACAGCTATGGCTCAGCCAGTGTCTATTGGGAGAGGGAAATATATCTCATCGTATTTAAAAAGTAATCTTTAGGTGCAGCCCTATTATTTATCAAAAATCTCGTATTTATATTTTGTTAAGCACCAATAGTCCTTCCTAAAACACTGTCGCAATATTGATAGAGGTATCCAGATTAGGAGATGACATGCAGAGTTGTTTGTGCTAACTGTTCCTGTGCCAGACTGTGTGATTCTTCTCTCAGATGTGTAATGATGGGGTCAAATTAAGCTAACTCTAAATGCTGCCCAATGCAGTGTGTCCTCACCAGCACCGACCACACATACTTGAAATGAGTTCCTCATATGCCTCAGCTCATTAATCAAAACAGCTCAGTAACAGAACAGTAAGGCAACAATAATATGGTAACAATAACCGTCTCATATTTTTCATTGTTCCCTCGAGATCTATAAGCTTTTAAGATTCCCCTATTTAGAAATCATTTATAAGCCAATCACTGTTTTGGAGCCATCTATTTTGGCAGTTGCTCATCTTTGTCTCTGCATGTTAACTGTCCTAGTACCAATAACCTCTCTACTACAAAGACTAAAAGACCTGATGTGAGACTTTAGCGGCAGGCAACATGTACAAACCTTGATGTGTAAAGACAATTAAACACAAGCCTAAACAAGCACCAGTCCACCATGGGAATATCTTTCATCCCTGCACTGCTCTGTTTACCTTTAAGCAGCTCCTGGGGAATTAAGTTCTCCCAAGGATCCACATTAATGAGAATTTGTATGGCATGCTGCTCATACAGAGAAATGCACTTTAACAGACAATACTAAGTGTGTTCCCCACCTTGTTCTCACCCAATGAATCCCTTATTTCAAAATTAATTTGCAGTTAGAAGGCCATTTTCTCCTGAGAGGTGTCTCCATCTCGCCTCCTTCTCTTGGTGGTGGTGTTGGCTAATGAGGGTTTGGTCAGGAGGCTGACACTGACAGCACCGCTCTTCAAAAGCCTTTGTCAAAATATTGCTCCAGGGGAGATTTGAGCAGCTATAGCTGCCCACAGGAACAGTTCTACCATGGGGATGTCTTTTCCCCACTGTTCTGTTTACCTGCAGGCTACATGTCCAAGTGACGAGCCGCATTTAACCTGACACTTGTCAATAACAGGGAAGGAATGCATACAAATTTAATATCCAGGGTGAGAGGGAAAGCACCATCTTTAATCATGTTATGCCCATAGCCCAACCAGTATTGGATTTTGTTAAGCCCATATTGATATTTGCTATTTTAAATCTTTACTAAATACATTGTCCAATCAACGTGGTAAAAGAAAATGAAACAATTAAATAATTTTGATTATCGGTTAATCAATAATTAAGAATGTATCATTTTTCATGCAAAATGGCAGAAAACGCTGTTTGCAGCCTCTCAATTGTGCAGATTTTGCACTATTTTCTATTTACTATGATATTAAACTGATCTTTGGGATTTAGACTGACAAAACAAGATATTTAGAGACACCATCTTGGACTCTGACAATTTGGGATGGGTATTTTTCACTATTTTCTGACATTAAGGCAACAAATAAACATGACAATTATGACAGTTAACGTTGATCTTCATTGTTATTTGATCAAAGCTAATAAATAAACAATTTGTACAGGGGCAAGTAAAAATTTACTTTGGGCAAGTAGACTTCTGAGTGGGATATTTTACATTTGGCCCATAACAGAATAGCTGACTTGCTCACCAGCTCACCACTGTAGACACCCTTGATTCCCACTCTTGCTCAGACAGCAACCTCCAGTTGTCTTATTCATTTGAGATAACTCTCCAGCGAAGGGAGCAGACAGATTAACTGTCACATCCCTGTCAGGCAAACATTCAACATAAATCCCTGTGCCTTTGTGTCTGTACCACTTGTCCATAACTTGTTACGCTTAAAACAAAGTTAGCCAGCTAGCTATATTGAGGAAGCTAAGCTATGAAAACAACAGCAGCACTATTGAAAGACGCACGGTAACAGCAGCCCACAGAAAAGAAACACAGCCGTCACTAATGTAACTGAGCATCTCCGGTTTGCCTAAACGGGGAGGTTTAAAGAAGTAAAACTGCTTTAGTCTGCATATTAAATAGGTTGAATCCATATTTAATATAGAATCTATTGTTGAAGTGAGTTGTTTCCTCCAGCCCCCTCCTCCCCAGACGTGAAGAAACTGCAGGCAGGCTGCAGGCACACTGCAGGAGTCCAAGACGATCGCAACATTGTTAATCGACATTAACAAGCAATGATGAGTCCTACATTGTCAATAAATCAGCTGTTTATAACTGTTAATTGTCTGTCAATGTAAAGCTAAGCCCCTTATCCTAGACACTGCTATGAAAATACACACTATGGAGTTTGAGTTCAGTGGCTGCTTGTCTTCCCACCAACCATACTCTATAACATTTTGCTCAATTTCATCATTATATACATCTACTCTCTCTGAAAGATTATTAATGATTTTTTATGACTCATAAACAGACACTTACTCATTCTGTGAACATTTGGCATTAATTTTAAGTCTAATTAATGTGAAATGAACTAAAACAGGTATCGCCCGGAATAGAAATTCCAAAGGACGTCACTGCTGAAGCATTGTTGCCAGAGAAGCAAGTATCTCAATTAAGCATGTGTCCTTAATCTCTGATGGCATATGATGATAATTTTATGATAAATAACAGTAAATATATTACAGATTTCTCCTTTAATTAGAAAGAAATTAACAGAACATGGAGACATAGTGTTTGTGCAATGAACACCAGCTGCTGCTCCATTTAATCCCTCTCACACAAGTCAAAAGCAGAATTGAACTCCTGCCTTACAGCAACTCTGAGAGGGCACACAACCTCAAATACAGAGGGTTTTTACATTACCATGTAAAAATGGCAGAGTGCTCTGTGGTCGATGACTGTCAGCCATTGGTGATGGACGATGGTATCATCAATCGGCCCAACCCTAACACACACACACACTGTCCTGCTTTGGTAAATACTTGCTAGTGCACTGTAGCTGAAAATAGTCCTAGACAAATCCTCTGACAAATCCTCCTGTTGAATTCAATCTGTTGTCTAAAGATTTACATATTCAGTAGAAATCAATAGGCAGAGCTGAGTGGAGTGACACAGACAGGTTAGGGAGGGCAGAAAGTATTGAAAGACAAACTAATACTCTTGTTGGTTTTGGTTTTTCCATGGGATTTGTGGACAATTATAAGAATATGGAATATTGCCAGCTGTATCCTTTAACGGGCCCAGTAAAAGATCATTTTAAAATGACAACATTTATAAGTGCTTCTTGCATAAACTGAGATGGATGATGATGGTGACAGAGTGGGATTCTAATACTTTCAGGAGAGTAATAATCCAGTTAATACGTGGCTAAAACAAACAATAATGATCGAGTCAGACAATTAGGATGAGGGATAAATCCTAGCTGAGAATATTCATGTCTGCTCCAGGACTAGTCACGATATCGTCTGCCATTAGATGTCTGGACAGATGCCAAATCTCAATATTTTCGACCACCACAGTGATGACACCCTGGCCACACTCTGAATAAGGAAACAAGGAGCAAGTTGAATAAACAAGATGAATCCCTTCCATTAACAGAAGGACTGCGGGCTCTCCTGTCATTCCACCATTAATTATCTGGTCTTATGGGAAGATTAGGGGAGAGAAACTGAGCCAATGACTCCAATGAGTGGGCCTCCCCTGTTTAATTACCAAAACAGCACAAACAAATGCAGCCCCATAGATCATGCAAAGGATAGCTCTGGAGGCTATGATCTTGCTGAGCCGGGCTCTACTCCTCTGTTCTTTCTCCTGCCCCTCCTCATGTCATCCATCCACCCCTCATAAGGGCAGGCAGACCGGAGACTGTAGTCACACTGTTATTAATGACTAATATGAAGAGGGAGGAAACAGGAAAGAAAGGGTGTAACAACAACTAGGGCTGGGCGATTTAAATTGGCTTTAAATTTATATTGCGGTATGATTTAAAGCATGTGCGGTAACGATATATATTGCAATATATTGTTTTCTTCTGTATATATATATATATATATATATATACTGTATATATGTCAAAATGACTGTTTCTGAACATACTCATATAGCAGATACATTGCAGCAGGATAAACACTTCAAAACATTATAGAATGCCATTTTAAGAACATTTATTGTGCAAAACTTAAAAAAATAAAAAAACCTTTGAAGTAATTTTGAAGCTGTGTAACGGATCTTTCTTCAAACACAAAATTCTTAAATAACATAACGATGCAGATATTTTAAATAAAAAATTACAAGTAAAATGTTAGTAAAGCACAAAATTCTAAATTGTTTAAAATAAAGTACAAAATGTAAAAAATAGTGCTGTCAATCGATTAAAATATTTAATCGCATGAGTGAATTAATCGCACATTTTTTAGTTGTTCCAAATGTACCTCAAAGGGATATTAACCAAAAGAAACCCTCAAAGGCACTGCATTTAGCATAAAAAAGCTCAAACCCAAGTCTATCAGGCACAGATGAGCATATTGACCTGCTCAAATTAATATCAAGGCCAAAACGCACTAAAAACTTCAATAGAAAAGTCAGTTGAACTTTCTATGGAACTGCAGGCTTCAGATTTAAAATTTCAGCACCACAGAACCAGCTGTATTTCATCATGACCTACAATAACGCAGCGCAGTGACAAACGTTTTGTGGAGGAGACCAGCGTCGTCAGTTTGGACTTTAGAAAGACCGATATTTTTATCTGTAGTATTTAAACCACAGAACTGTACAGTAACATCAGGATTCATCATCAGTAAAGTTTTTATCGGTGCTTCACGCACTTGCTCTCCCTCCCTCCTCTCTGCAGCTCGTCTCTCCTCCCTCGCTGTTATGATTGATCGGCATGAAATAATTAAGTATTTAAAAGTACATAAATTAGACTTGGAGTTAAAAAAAATCACGCACCACAGACATGTAGCCTACGTAAATAACATGATTCATGATCATAAGATGTTTTTATATCAAGTTGACACATCTGTCCATATTCACACGCTCTCTCCATCTCTCTCTCTGCTCAGACTTATTTTTACTTTTACCTGGTTTCAGGTGGAGCTGCAGCTCGATCAGCACTCGCTCGTCTCCCTCCTCTTATACTTCTGTTTCTTTGCGCTGAGCCAGTCGCTTAAACAGACAAGCCTGTTTACATTGTCGGGTGACAGAGGCTTGCGTCTTCGCAGCTGCGAGCTGATTCATTTCCAGCTGATCGAACTATTGATCAGGCCAATATAACAGAACATGCGTTAATGCGCGTTAAAAAAAATCAGTGGCGTTAAAAGGAACTTGCGTTAACGCGTTATGAACGCGTTAACTTTGACAGCCCTAGTAAAAAACAAACATTACAATTCTTCCTGCAAACCTGATTACTTCTTTATATCGCGGTAGGTCGGTATAGTCAAAATCTCTACCGTTGGCCAAGTTCATATCGTTTCTACCATATACCGTTTATACCGCCCACCCCTAACAACAACATTATCAGACTGATTATTTACTACATTAAAAACCCGTGACACATTATCCAAGTTTGCTCAGTGATGTTTCCCTATAACATACTCCATCAACCTACTCAGCTGCTGTCTGGTTCTAAGAATGTTCATTCTCATAAATTATAGCCCAAGAACTGAAGCTACCCAGTAGAAAGGCAGAATAAATAGAACACCTAACAACATCTTACAATTTGCGCCAAGGTAAATTATATTATTATTCATAATGAATTATTATCATTTTTTCACTTCTACCCTGTACTCATTTGTGCTCCTTTTTGGCTTTTATCAATAACCCTCTCTGTAAGCTTTTAATAAGCGCAATATGTAAAAAGATTAGAGCTGAAAGTCCTTGTTGCTTAATTAATCCAGAAAATGAGTCCTCAACTATTTTGATAATAAAGTTTAAGTCATTAAATGAGCAAAAAATGCCAAACTTCCCCACTTCTGTTAGGATTTTCTGGTTTTCGTAGTCTTGAATGACACTAAACTGAATATCTTTGGTACTGAACAGGTGGTATGACAAAACAGCAAATATGAAATGCAACTTAGCCCTCAGGAAATTGTAATGGGCATCTTTCATTTGTTAACATTGTACACACCACACTATTAATTAAGAAAATAATTGGCAGATTAATCCATGATGAAATTCACTGCAATCCTACATATAAAGACAATTACAACTTCCTTGCTATAAATCTTTCATCTCTGAAGACATATGCACATGCACATTTGACAGAGGCAGAGGAGACACATAGTTCTCTCAATTCCAACAGCACACATTTCCATACAGACAGAGTAAACACACAAACGAAGCATCCAAGTGTGCATACAGGCGCACACACACACAATCACAAACTGTTCTCACAGTTGTTGGTGCTGACAGGTTCATTCCAGCAGTGATTTGAAAATGGGATTGTGTATGAACTGGCGGGTAGAGATGAGTGCTGTTTCTGAAAGTTCCAGGAAAAAATTCATATTTTTTTTTTCTGTTTCTGTGCAAGTGTGTGTGACTAGCATGAAGCTTCACAACAGGGAAAAACTACAGCCTGATGTCCAAGTCTCACAACTTTGATACTGATGGCATTAACATCAAAGTTGACATTTTTCTCCTTAAAAAAGACATTCACTGTACAGAACTGTTGGGAGTCCTTATGACAGATACTGTCCATGCAAAGATCCTGTTATCATCATCTCTCTGATGAGATGTGAGAGTAAAGTTTAACGCTGGTCTATAATTAACCAGAATTGAACAATGTCAAGTGCAGAATATTTCTGCATTACAGAAATACTGTCACTACATTACACTTCTGAATAGTTCAATCAAGAGCTGACTGAAACGAGAGACGGGAGAAACAAAGACCCTAATTATTGACAGGCTCTCCTGCACAACATTTAGCTGCTCCACTGACCCTTAATCAGACATGCACCCTGTAGGTGCTCTGGATTTAGCAGGCTTCTGTATCAAATCAAAGCCACAAAAGTTTCCAATTTCCTTTTCTCAGCCCTTTTTTATTCATGCTTATTGTTATGGCCAATCTTTTAACTGTGGGAAAAATATTAGCAAACTATAATGAAAGTAGTTTTGTTGATATTCAAGTCAACTCTACTACAGTGAGTTATTGAAAGGACTGGTTATTAAAACATATAAAGGAATACAGCCCTTTCTTTGTACAGATGTGAATTACAACAAAACAGAGCTTAAAGGGTTGGTTCCGATTATCTGAAGTGTGGTATTTATTGATAGTCAGTAGGGGTGTGTGCAATTAGCCTACTAGGCAATTAAATGTTGCCACTCTTGCTCAGCAGCACCAGATGTACTAGTTGGTTAAACTATTTCTTTATATTTTTTATGTGCATCAGTCAACTGCAGCTCTATCAGACAGCAGCCTGCTCACCCCTCGCCATGTCCATGTTGCCCGGATATTGTTATCAGCAAAGTGGAACAGATGACAGCTTGTATAACCAGTGCAGTTTGGCAGCATTTTGATCTAGAAATTAAAATAAGGTTGTATGCAGCCTGTGTCAGAATAAACTGGTACATAACCACTTGAATCAAGCAGTGTAACCACATTCAGCACAAGTATGTGGACATTAACCTGCAAGGAGACCAGGCTGGTGCACGTTAGCCACACCATGTAAACAATGCCAACTCACCTTAAGTGAGTTCTTGTCATGTTTGGAGGATAATGTGCAATGTTCATAATAAACAGTGCCAAGGGCCACACATTTCAGCTGCATTTATAATTCCTTTAGGTAACTGAAGAATGTAATAAACAGATTCTCCTGATACACACAATATTTTTTTTGGACAATGTTTAAGATTATCAATTAATAAATTGTGCTCAGTTTTAACTGTTAAGTGTTTTGCCCACAGTAGATGCTGATCAACACACTCCCTGTTTAGAGAAGGAGGGAGAGTACCAGAACAGAAGCAAATCAATGTACTGCTGTGGACAGGGTCAGCAGCAAAATGTACTTGAACCACTTAAAGAAAAAAAAATTTTTTTTTAATTATATAATTAAAATCTGTCTAAGTGTACACTGTATTTAGAGTATTTTCACCACTTTATATAACCACCAGACAGCCTTTTCTGATCATCAGTCTGTAAGTTTGTTTATGTTAATGTGTGACTTGGGTGTTTCAGAATTATAGTTTGATTCACTTCAGTCACACAATAACACTAACTAACAGAGAGGCAGCAATAGACCAGCAGCTCCTGTGTACTGCAAGGAAAAATGGCTGATTTCTCCCATGGTGGTTGGTTTAAAGAGAGCAATATTTAGCTTATGTAACAGTGGTTTCCCATTGGAAAAAGCTGTCTGACAACAATGTAAATCAGTGAAAACAATCTACATATAGTGTACACTTAAATTGATATTGATTTTTTTTTTTTAGTACAATGCCACTTTGACAACCTTTATATCATCTTTTTCGTTCTATCCTGGGGGCACCCAGAGTGATATAATCACCCCTGAAATCTGCCAGTGACATCTGATTGTGACTGATTCAGGTTTATCTGATAAATTTAACACATCTTCACCTTTAGAAAATATCAAAATGCTCCAGTGGCCCTCAGGAGGGCAATTTGTCATTCTGCTGTTGGCCAATTTTCCCTGCTCTGAACACAGGCTCTTGATTTACTGGCATGACATATTGCACATTTCAAGACACAATAAATCAATGTGCCTCAACAGAAACACACTGATAATGTATATTGCAAAAACCTACTAAACAAGCCTCATGTAGACAAGCAGACTGTAAGTATACACTGCATCATGAGTAAGGATTCATTTCCATTTTGAGTTATTTATAGCTCATTGGACTAGAAATCATCTTAGCCTAGAGTTGCTTGAAAAGACTTCTGAAACTAATCCATTGCTGATCAAACCAAGGAAATGCTTCATTTAAAGGCAGAGCACCCAAGAGAAACAGATATCATGCGACTACAGCCTAAGGCACCCCTCTACTTCTGATACCTCAGAGAACAGTTAACCAAATTCCTAATATCCAGAAGGTTCTAGGAAGCCTAGAAAATGTAGTGGGACCCCTGGTTTGCCTGTAGGTGGTGCTGAGCAGAGCTGAGTCCCCGGGTGTTACCCCTGGAGCCTAGTCCAATTTTCTCTCAGCACAGCTTCGGTCGAGAGACCACACTAACAAGCTAAAGCTCAACGCTCGTCAGAAAGGAAAGCATTTGGACACTCACTGGAGGCCTGAAAAATGCAGGTTGTTGGTGCAGCCCTCCACTTGGACACCATAATTAATCTTTATATCGATCTACCTCCCTGACTTCTGTTAGGACAAGCACAGAAAGCATGACTGAGAACCTGCAGTATGCTTCAGCTCTAGGAGAGAAAGACAGGAAGAAGATTTTCCTCAGCTTTTCCTCCCACCCATAGTCTCACAAACACACACTTTATCATCGACCTCCCTGTGACTCAGGAGAAATTTTATTTGTTGACAAGGGAGAGAACAACTAAACGGAAAGAAATAGTTATGTATAGAATATGTGATTTAGTGGTACAAGTTACACATAAAGCACAAAAAGGAAACAAGATAAAGTGAAAGAAAATGTTTGTAAGAAGACAAGGTCAAAGACAGTGAGAGGGATGAATCAACCAAAGAATAGAAGAAAGGAATGTTAGTATTTTAGTCGATTTCAACCAACAGCTATAATATTTGACAAGACCATAGTTTGGGAGATGCAGTTTTCAGGATCCACCAATTCTCCGCGTATTTTCTCTCCATCAGTTTCTCTGAGGCTAGAGGAGAGCTCAGATGCTCCTCTGACTCTCTCTCCTGCACCAGTTTCTCGTTACCACCGAGCCCCCTCTCTGACAAACTGCCCACCGGTCTCTGAAATATGACCCATAAAGCCCAGTGCCACTATAAACCCGGAGCCATGGCTGATTTGTGAATCCAATTACCTCCCTGTCTGTAATGGCTGTGTTCAGTGCCATGATGTTAAGTCAGCTGTTGTCAGCATATGCCCTTAAGGCCACCGACTGCACGAAGAACAGCATTCAGCATCTATGACAGATCATCTAAATAACCATCTTGATGTATGGCAGTACAGGAAGGTGGATGGGCTCATGGGAAGCCAAAAAAGAAAAGTTTAGTTTACTTGCACAAACAGGGAGAGAGAGGTCAAAGAGCATTTAAAGATGCTACACTGACTGAGAGGTCTTGCTGGCATAGAATGTTGAAAAATAATGCAGGGCAAGGAGCCGGGGGCATGAATTTCTGGGGACATTAACATTGCTCATTTATGTTTGAGATGCTGTAACATAACCCCATCGACAGACTACTTCTCTTAAACTGTGAAACTCTCAGGCTTAAAATTGTACACAACTGATTTTTAGATCTAGATCGATAATTGGAGCAAGCAAATGTAGATCCAGATATGAAGGTTATCAGTGTAGGCAGATAAGACAAAAAAAAATACACTGCAAATATACACTGTTACGTAAATGTCAACTGTAGCCTTCCAGACTCGAGCCAGATGCACAAGAGATCTCGCAA
Source organism: Lutjanus campechanus (assembly GCA_027495735.1). Taxonomy (NCBI): domain Eukaryota; kingdom Metazoa; phylum Chordata; class Actinopteri; order Lutjaniformes; family Lutjanidae; genus Lutjanus; species Lutjanus campechanus. The sequence continues at coordinate 6,549 of JAJHUR010093970.1, read as the reverse complement.
TATTTTACACATGCATCCATTGAGAGATATACGAAGTCTCGCGATACATCGACGCCATGTTTACATGCTACCTGGGAGGCTACAGTAAAAACATGGTGTAAATGGTGTCTTTTGTGCTTAAATTGTAATGTCGTGGCTCACGGACACTTGGATTACACCACACGAGCAGGAAGGAGACATTTTGTGTTTGTTTTGTGTATTTTATTTTACATTTTATCTGTGGTCACCATTCACTGCAATTGTACTGGATCTGGCTGCAACCATGTTTTCTGCTGAAACTCCAGGATTGTTTTGTGAACTGAAGATCTTCACCCATCCTCACATCGGCATAGGGGTGAGTACATATTGAGTGGATTATCATCTAGGGGTGGAATATCGCTTTAAATATCAATATCAGAATTGCCTCACAGATCATGTTATCTTGTAAGATTTCTGCCTTTGTTGGAGCTCTGGCAGAAAATAAGGGGAGAGAGGTGAATGACATGCATCAAGGTTCCTTGAATGGACTCAAACTTGAGACATTCTAATCACAGGTTCAGTATCTTTAACCCCTCGGCCACCAGCAGGGGTGCAAGAGATCACAGTTGTCCCCTGTCCCATACAGATCGCCCCCCAAGGTTCAGCACACATGTGATCCACAGACTACATGTAACCATCATAGTGTGAAACACAGTTTCACTGTTGCTGTTACTTATATATAAGTAATTATACCCTAAATCTCAATGCAGAGTTGCAGTTAAAGGCAGGAAAGATGCATGCTGTGTTTTACTCTGCAGTGCATCTCTGTGAAGACTGAATGATTAAAAAGCTGTCATATCGCCTCAAGTGAAATCCCGACCATGACTTCGGGCATTTTCACTGGTGTAACTGTGCTGTCGTCATAAATAGAGAACATAAGATTGTGATATTTATTGAAACTTTGACAATATCTGCTGTCTTAACTTCTACACCTCCTCTCTGATCACCGGTGCAGCTCTGTGTCTGCTTGCCTGTGACACAATGTGTCTGTGCTAATTGGCTATTACTGGCAATGACTATAGACAGAGAGAGATCAAGGCTAAGTGCATTTTTTAAAATTATTTAACCCGAATCCCACCTCTTTTTTCTTTTTTGCTGATCTGAAAAAGATCCAATCCATGACTCAAAACCATGATATGATCTGAACCATGAATTTTGTGATCTGTTGAACCCCTAGTCACCAGCATGACCCAGTCTCAGCACTTTCACTTTCTTTCATAACTACAATAAAACTGCAATAAAGATCCTTCTGCCTTGTTCTAAAAACATATGTGGTTAGCTTGCCTAACGGGCCGTTAACACATACAGATTGAAACCTGGGACAGCATTTGGCTCCTCTTCATTGTGAAGGGGAGCTGGTGTTGCAGCCCACTGAGCTACAGCAATTTTAAAAAGTCAGCCAGAGGCACTTACAGGAGAAAGTTAGGAAAAACTCAACTTTATGCAAATGTCTTCTGATGGTGCCCAATCTCTCTATCACACCTGGATGGGCAAAATAAAGCAGCGCTAGTTAATCATGTGCTGTGTTTACTTAATTTTTTGTGGGATTTGTGCTTTAAGTGCACTCTATTTCCTCAGTTTTCCAACATTTGCTAAAACACTTTTCATGTGAAGCATGCAAACTGAAAGAACAGCCAGACAGGTGCAGTGGCATTTCACTTAGCTCCAGCCATCATTTCCCTCACCGTTTCCTCTGAGTGCCTGTTTTACATTATCCTCCAAAAGTTCACTGACACTTGCCCGAGGGGTGACACCGTAATTTGAGCTTTAGCACAACTACTAGTGAAACCTTCTCAAACATGGGTTAATGAATAGCAAGAATGTTGTGGTGTTCTTAGAGAAAACAAGACTAATGATGTGCTGAATGATCCGATTCAGGCATCCACACACTGAGGACAGTTGTTCACATTAAAAATAAATGACTTTTTTTTTTTAGTAACCATCTGGAAAGTAGCCGCTGGTTGGTTGGCTGGCACCCAGAGCTGATGGAACACTTAACTGTGAAACATTTGAGGACATTTAATAGTCATTGTTAATCATTACTGTAGACTTATAGGAGTAAATTGTAAACTGAGATGGGATGACATCAGCCTTGTTTAGTCTGGTTGAACTGAACCATGAAGTGTTCACCCCCTTGGTGCAGTTCGTTTGGGTTGGTGTGAACACTTGACTCAACCTCTGTTGCAGACTAAACCGCTCCCTGGTCCACCTCAAAGTGCGTGGTCACAGACTTCTGTCACGTGAACTTTAGTGCAGTAAATTTTGGGCGTGAACACCATTCAAGCCAATCATGCATACCGTTGTGTCATTTCATTGGTTAAATTCTTTTTGGTGACTGGTAAACTAGTAGCATGTTTTCCACCAAAATGTCAACTGAAGGCGACAAATCTGGACTCACAACAAAGAGAGAAATATCTGCATTATTAAATTATTTAATACCAGCTGTCTTATAAGATGTTTATGTGTGCCAAAAATCTGCTGAAATGCACCCCAGATCAACACCAACATGAACAGAGGCTGACAGTGCTCCATGATGTACGATATCCAGGAAGAAATTTTATGACTATGACATTTCCACCACATAACTTGTGTACACATTTTTTGATGGATCTTTTGAGTTTTCCCTTTGTGAACGCAAACCACACCAGTTGGACAATTGCAACAATGTATAGTCCTCGCATTGGTTCAGTTCGGGAACTGGACCTTCGGGTGTGAACCTGCCCTAAAACAATTAACAATGTAATGATGCACTAGCCACCAAAAACAATGTCCACATGGACTATTTTGGGGAGGATAGGGGTGAAAAGTGTCAAGAATCTGTGATTTCAGCAACAAAATGTCTCAAATGATTAACTTATTGGCCATAAAGATTTATTTTAACTTCTTATTTCTTTTATATAAAAAAAAAACAGTAACAGACCATGAAAGTCAAGTGTCTGGTTTTGAACTTAAGCCTTCCATGCAGATGTCCTTAATTCAACTCACCACAACTATGCCACCGGGTGAGGTCTTAAGTTCACTCAAAGGCTGACCTCAACTGGCATTCCAATGGTCCAAAATAGACAGAGCTATAATTTAAAGAACCCTACTGAAAACTACACCTCATTGCCTGGTCAAAATGTTACACTGGTGTTGTATCATCCTCCCATAAATGCTGACCTCCCATTCCTCTGAAAGAGGCAGAAAAAAATCTACTGAACTAATAGTGGCCAGTAAGATGTGCTGAGTGCAGAAAATGCCTTGCATTTATCCGGCAGCAGGGGTCTGACTTAAGCCAGGCTCAGTGCAGTAAACATGCAAGTACAGGGCTTCCTTTGAGCTCAAACACCAAACCTTTCAGAGCAGTTCCAATGACATTTCAGATGGGGTTTTTTTTTCTCTCCAGTGCTATGAAAGGTTCTGCACAGTGGGGATCTGTGAGTGTGAGTTTGTTGATGTAAAATGGAAAGAAACACCCCAAACAAAATTCACCACAAAAAATGTGTCTTGCAAATGGAAAATTCCTGGGTTACCCCAAACTCTTCCCATTTCGTCTCTGCAGAAAGCCAAGTTACAATGTAAACGTAGTTCAGAGTATGAACTTATTAGTCTTCCAGACATATTCTACCATCTGACCCATGAAAGCACTTTCTTTCAGTCTTTCACTGTGAGGCAAAATGCCCACATAAGACAGACAGCATACAGAGAACCTCTGCTACTCTATTAATAATGCATTCATGGTTACATCCTGTCCATCCATTTTGGTACCATTTTGTTCCTTTTCCCCGCCTTAAGCCATTCCTTCTTCCCAAAGTGAGAGCCATATAAATCTGGGCTCTCAGTCTCTATTACAGTAGAGTGATGGCTGCTTTCCAGACAAGCAATCTCTGAGGACACCCCTGTTCTCTCGTCCAAACCACTGAACCACAGGCTCAGCTTTCACCATTTTCTCTATAGGGGAAATGTTCAACATATCAATGTTTGGAGGAACAGATTCTGACCGAGACGGTCAACTCCTCCACAGCCATATATTCACAGGACAGCAGAAAGTGTAATACATGTCATGAGATTTCCTGCAATAAATCCAGGTTCCTCACAAATAAATTCACAGTATACGCATTTGCCGATTCTTATGATATTTAAAGACGAAAACAACAATACCCATACGCAGCGCAACTCCTACATAAAAGTTAGATTTAGTGGCTCAATTTATCATCCTGTGCTAAAGGCAGAAAATTTATTGTAATACAATCTCTGAAGCAGCAGTGGACACAGGTAACTTCAGAGATGTACAGCAGTAGCGTCCTACATCCCGCTGGTGATCCATCATGCCACGTGTTGTGCTACTTTCATTTGCTTCTCTTGGCACTGCTGGTAAGGGAGAAAGGTGCCACAGTAAAAACAAAAACTCAGGTTCATTCTGGCTCTCGGGAGTGCCACATTGCTAGGTAAATGCAATATTTCACCCAGAGAGTTGTCCGCTTCTCTCCATCAGCTTACTGAAGGGGGCCGTCAAGGAAATACAGCAACATGTATTTCTGCACACGAAAGTGGCAGCTGTGGATGCCTTCATTACTAAAATACAAACGTGAGCACAAGTCCTGCAGCTCAGCTGGGATGTTGAGTTGTAAAGTTTTGACAGTCAGTCAAATATGACTGCCAAGGATGACGGTATGTCTGTAAAGATTCTCAGTCACCCAGCTCACAGGATATCTTTAAGAAACAAGTCAAAAGGGGCTGGACATGATGCTTGGTATAAGAGATGTTTGGATGTCACTCATCCAGGAGTTATACAAATCTACTTTTCTAATAAATCTAATCTAATCCTCTTGGATTTCTCTTCTCTCATAAAACCTCTTGGAGGAGTGGCAAAACATGTTCAAGACCAAGCAGCAGGGAAGTCACTTTAAGTGAGTACAAGAGGAGTCTAATTTTAGCCTGGTGAACCAAAGATAGTTTGCTTTAGAGGTGAAATAATTAGCTGAATAATCCATTAGTCAATTGAAGAGAAAATAAATCAGCGACTATTTTGATCACTGAATATTTAAGTCATTTTTGTTAAAGCACCAAAAATGTACAGTCATTGACAGAAGTCTTGTCGCATAAGGACATAGTAACATAAAATGGCATATAACTTTATTTCTAATCAATCAATTGTTACAATAAATGGTTCATTTTAATGTTAAGGGCTTTCACATTAATAACTGGGTGCAAAATGAAACCATCAAAAAGTGTGCTGATGTTCACAGCTTGGTAAAGCCCATAACATCTGTTTTTGCAAGGACAAAAGTCTTGTCGTGTCTTTAAATGATTCAACCAATCACAGATTAGAGCTTCACCTGTGACAAATACTGTAAATAACACACTCCCAGGTGTGTATAAAAAGAACCCCAGCACACCAGACCTTCATGTGAAGTGCAACCTGACCTCTGACACCATGCCAAAGATTCAACCACAGACCAAAGTGCTGATCATCAAGAGCCTGAAGACCAAGTCTGCTGCTGAGGTGGCAGACATCTTTAATGTATCCAAATGTCAAGTGGAGAGGATAAGAAAAAGATTTGAAGAAAGTGGTGACATTCATGACAAGCCCAGGTCAGGCAGACCCCGTAAGACAACTGTTCAAGAGGACCATTTGTTGCTTCAACAGTCCAGGGCCAGCACTTTTTCAACTGCAGCAGAGCTACATGAGAACTGGTCACCAGAAACTCCTGTATCTACAAGAATTCTCTCACGCAGTGGTCTCCATGGCCGAATTAGTGCTCAGAAACCAGCATTAAACAGAAGACAACAAAAAAATAGTCAAGACCCACAGCTTGCAGAAAGGATGGACAGTGGAAAGGTTGCAGAAGGTTGATTTTTCTGATGAATGATCCATTGAGCTGCATCCCAATTGCCATGAATACTGCAGAAGACCTGTTGAAACCCGCATGGACCCAAGATTCACCCAGAAAACGGTCAAGTTTGGTGGAGGAAAAAACATGGTTTGGGGTTACAACCAGTATGGGTGTGTGTGAGAGATCTGCAGAGTGGATAGCAACATCAACAGCCTGAATTATCAGGAAATTCTTGCTGCCCATTACATTCCAAACCACAAGAGAGGGCAAATTCTGCAGCAGGATGGCGCTCCTTCTCATACTTCAGCCTCCACATCGAAGTTCCTGGAAGCGAAGAAGGTCAAGGTGCTCCAGGATTGGCCAGCCCAGTCATCAGACATGAAGATTATTGAGCATGTGTGGGGTAAGATGAATGAGGAGCCTTGGAAGATGAAACCAAAGAATCTTGATGAACTCGGGGAGTCCTGCAAGATTGCTTTCTTTGCCATTCCAAATGACTTCATCAATAAGTTATTTGAGTCATTGCCGAGATGTATGGATGCAGTCCTCCAAGCTCATGGGAGTCATGCACGATATTAATTCTTTTTTCCAAGGCACCATGACTTTATATTCTGATGTTATTGTAGCACGTTCGCGTATTCAAAATAAAGTATATGTATATTTTCTACATTATTTTTGTATGCGACAAGACTTTTGTCCAAGCAAAATCTGACCT